>NW_011627095.1:334090-460465 GCF_000204515.1 Acromyrmex echinatior | reverse complement strand
ACTTGAAGGTTCCCCCCCCCCCACCCCCGTCCCCCCCCGGAAGTTTGGACGTGGTTTTTCTGTCAATTTTGAGTTAAGAGTGGATCATGAGTGCGCACGTGTAAAGCCATTTTGATGTAAAATGGAACTCGTCTAAATGGACTCCAGCGGTGTAATCGGGCCATGGTCGTGGCGTTTGTTTTGCAGGATACCTCCGCCATTGACGTCACTATACTGACGCTGTAAGCGGTACATCAGCAACACTAATTCATACTCAAAGAAGTTGTTGAGACAATATTATTGTTGAAGCAATATGAGTGAAATGTGTTACAATGTGTTTTATGAATTTTCCAATAATGTATTCTGGACGATAAATATCATACAATATTGTCATTACATATTTGTACATTATAAAAAAAAATCTCCGATTTTTTCCAATCTTAAAAAGTCAAATTTTTCCAATTACAAATTTGAAAAATTTATAATTACATTTAGAACATTGTTTCTTTTCGTATATTTCTAAATCTATTTATCTTCTTACGCAATTAATTAATTCATATCAAAAGAGTCCTTTAAAAAATGTTAAGCAGTTCTTTCTTTAAAATTACCTACAAGCAATTCAAAGTCTTTTAATACTCTATTTTAAAAAGTGCCTTGAATTACGTACGGTCTTAAAACGACACATCAATTTTTTCCTCTTACGCAGTTAACTAATTCACGTAGGTTCCTTTAAAAAATCTTAAGACATAATTTATTCTTGAATTTAGAAAATTGCAGGCAATTCAAAGTCCTTTAACTTTCCGTTTTAAAGAGGTGCCTTAAATTACACCTTAAAACGACACGTCAATTTTTACGTTCACACCTAGACACAGCTGATCGCGTCTGTAACGGAAGCGAGATGAGGATTTAGCAGCCTTCGTCATTAAAGTTCGAAGTTCATTAGAGGTTCTCCGGCAGAATAACTTTCTCCCAAGTTGTTACACTGTTCGCTCCCTCTTGTGCGCCTCCCCCGCCACCCCTGGAGAACTTAAAAGTCTTGTTCTCGGCTGCTCCTCTTCTAAGAGGAGAGATACCTCTCTCCCCTCGACAATGTCTTCGGTGCGAGTCATGTCATTTTAATGACACGTTTCCGATTGCTTTCGTCGAGAGAAATGTCGGCGAGGAGCGTCGACCGATGAACACTCACGAGATTAAGGAGAGGATTGAGTTTAACGTTCATCCCTTTTTTTTCCCTTTTACGGACAATGTCGTGACGGAATGATATAATACTAGATGTCAGCCGGTCCCTGTCTCTTGTTTGAGAAGGATATATAAATTCGCCTTTGAAAACTAATAAAGCTTAATCTAGATTTATAGAAGGTCGTATCCGAGGATGGCACCGCAATGCATGTGGCTTGGTTTTGGAATTTTGATGAAATTGTGTCATAGCGAGGAAAGTATAACAATGCATTTACAACATATACGCGTATACACTCGTATGTTGTACACGTAACATGGGTACATGGCGGCTGTACATTTTCCGTCACAACCGATGCATTCATAGAACACGCGCAATTGACAGATTTTAAAATCTCCGTAAATCGGATAATTCCACGCGGGATATTTTTTTTTTTTTTTTCAGTGGTCGTAGTTTTAACATCGATACAGCGTATTTGATAATTGGAATACTACGCAATTTTATGCAAGCAGGGGGGGGCTGTAAGATATAAAAATATATATCATAAGCACATATAAATTTGTAAAAATATAACGTGAGACATGATATCTCTGAAAGTGTTATTTATTAAGCTGATATAAATAAAATAGGTTGTAAACTGAGAGAAAAATGTTTGATATTTGTAACTATAATTATATTATTATAATTATGATTATTACTATTATATAATAATAATAGTAACCGTATGTATAATTCTAACAACAAATGTATACAGTTGGCAACTTAAAATGACTATACTTACAGTTATAATAACTATAAAAAAGTTAAAACTATATTTTTTATGGCTCTCCCAAAATATAACTAAAATTATAGTCATTTGAATCATGTTTGTAGTAATTTCAATTTTTTTATGGCTATAATAACTGTAATTTCATACTTAAATTAAATATAACGTAATTTCATAAATTATAATAATAAATAAAATAATCTAGCTGCGATTGTAATCATGTAAATAATAAAATTTTATACAGAATAGAATATATTTATATTTATATATAAGTAATATAATTAAAAAGAAATTTAAACAATTCTTAATACGTGTAATATTCCAACAAAATTCCCATCACTAGTTATTATTACGACATACATTACGAATAAACAAACGTTTGAATTTCTGGAATAAAATCCGCGTGAACGGATGGACGTTGACGCGCATTTTAATTAACGTCACTTCTCGACGAAATAATCTACTTTTTTTTTAATCTCTGTTATCATGCCGCATACAGTTACGATGAACTGATCAAAAATCCCATGGATTTTCGGCGCCGCCGTGGGTTTCGACCGCGTTTACGCGATGCGTCCGAATGCGTTCATCGATCATGTGCGAGAGAGTTAAATGCACCTGTGTGTCGCTCGCGCAATTTGACAGGGCGGTGCTTTCAGAAAATCGATTTGCCGGTAACACGCGGGTCGATGTCACCTACAAAATGATGCCACATCAACTGTCATAGACAATTTATTACCGGCCTTCCAAAGATCTTTTTACTTACTGTAATTGCAACGTCGCGCATGGTACATGTTCCGTTGTTTTTATATTCATTTTCTCTTTTTCTCGTTCTCTTTCATCCAAGCAATTCTTTAGAAACGTAGATCATAAGGATTGCATCGTTTCATATTCTCGTTTGACGCGAATCCGAGCTGGCTCGGTTTAGATATCGCTTACTAGGCGAAATAAGAAAAACTTACATCCCCGACAATGTACGCCGGTAAAACTGTGTCGCGAGCATTTTGGTGGACTGCACTTTTTAGCGAGATCGTCGGGACACAACGTATGTCGAAGTAAATTTATGAGCCAATCCGCCATAGCCATTAATTTTTGCATCTCGAAACGACGTACGGGGTTTCTGTTTTTAACATAAACGTAATTCGGTGGAAGAATAATTACTTGAGTTGCGCAATTACAACGTTCGTTTATTTTCGAAAAATAAACGAGTATTACTAATTTTAATAGATTATTATAAAATTTACAAAAATGGAAATAAGTTCTCTACGCAGGAAATGTGTATTAAGTTTAACATAAATAAGTTAAGTTTAACATAATGATTATGTTAGGAAATAACAATATTACATAAAAAATTAACACGAAAAATATAATACTGAAACAATTTGTAAGTAAATTGCGGAAATATATTTAAATATAATTTAATTATATATTAAAATTAATATCTAAATATAATCTGATAAATTTATTTACACATTTATTTTATTATTATAAGGTTTATATTTTTAAATAATTTAAAATATATAAATTTTATGTCATTTGTTACTCATAAATTGTATTATTTTAATTAAAAATTGAATATCAATATAATATAGAATATTTAAATGACCACATTATGTTAAATTGACACTTGGATACATTAAAAATGCAATACAAAAATTTTAATAAGAATCGATTTTAACACAAATACAATTTTTAAGTAAATACTTCGATTGACATTATATATAACATGCGTGTTCTCTTCTTTTTTTTTGTAACTGTTTATCAAGAGACATTTATCAAAATAAACTTCTTGCAGCGCATTACAAATATTCTACATGATTAATCGGTTCTCTAATAACGACTTATTTTTGCGTCAAAACAACACCCGTCTTAACTGGAACCATTAATTTTGCGGTCACGTATTTTAATAATCGTGGAATTTTTAAATTATTTTTCATCACAATCTTCCACAATGTTGTATTTTTATCCTCCTATTGTAAATTCTGATGTTCTTTATTAAAAGAAACGAAAGACGTACTTTCAAGTAAGTTAATCTAACGTGTTTCTGTAGCACTTTTGTATACGTAGATAACAATTTCGTTTGTGTTCTCCTGGATCTTCCAACAGAACATCCCAGTACGAACGCGACAGCTTGACAAAGCTATATCTTTTGCTCCAAGTTTGCAACGGATCACTTTTGTTTCTTTTAAAAGTAACCCATATGGATAGTTTATTGCTCTGTCTTTAAATGACAGAGACAAATACTTTCCAATAAGATTTTTTAAATGTTGCACATAAATGTGTATAACGTACTCTTACATTAATCGGCCAAAACACATTATTGTTATCATTGTTGTTTTCTTTGAATAACTTACATTTTATACTCTGCATATAAAAGAGGCATAAATATTAAAATATTAAACAATATTATATATAATATGCAGTGAGTGTTATATATTTAAAAAATTTATCCAAATCTCCCCTCGTACGCAAATTTTTTAATTGCATTTTGAAGGTTTTCATCGGTTTATTAAAACTGTACTACACGTAGCCTCTGAGAGAAGATTCTAATATCAATAAAATTTAATATTAATAAAGTCTGTCTTTATTGACGACAAAATAAAATAATTACTGCAATAAAAAAATTGTTGTAATGAAAAAGTTACGTTATTAATTATACCGTTTTAACATTCTATCAAAATTTTATATTTTAAATTTAAATCATTTTTTAAATGAATTATTTAACGTAATATCAATGTTTTATACAGTATTACGTTATTCCTATTTTATGCATGCACAGAGGTGACTTGCAATAGTTTGTCGATACAAACAGCAAGGCAACAGCCATTCTTTCCGAATGGCTTATAGGAAAGACCGCTTTGCAGATTATTAAAAGCTACCGTCAACTCAGATTCCGTGTGACAGATAGGAAATGCCTATAGCCGTTAGCGTTCTCCATTTATCAAAAATCGTACACGCTACGTCAATCTCGGAAATTGAGGCATCCGTCAGTACACGTCTTTTCCACGGAATACTTTAAAATATCTACAATACATCATTTGCATGTATCTTATTTTATGCGTTCATAACGCATTTTATAAGATGCAATGTAGTATAAAAATAACTACATCCGATTCAGTTTATCCGATATGAATGAATATGAACTTTGAACACCGTAAAAATGATATAAATGCAGTGCTGGAAAAAATCTGGTTGTATATAAATTGAAAATCTAGTAGATTCAAAAATTATCAAATAATCATCAAATAATACGAACAATGAGAGCGTTGCACAGCGCAATTTATATAACAATTTTAAAAATTCACATTATATATTAAAAACAAAGATTAGTAGATTCAATATATCTATGGAAAATAAACGAAATCCTCCTAAAAATTATCAGATGATTATCTATTTCCTTTCTGGTAAATATATCAGAATTTCTTAATAATGATAATGCTAAAATAAAAAGGAAAGTCCAAAAATGACCAAATGGATCATTAACTAATGGGAGGACGTATATTATATCTAGTTTTGTATAATTATATACATTTATTATATTATAATTATATACGAAAACGATCTAGCTATAAAATATCCAATCCAATTATGATAATCAGAAATTCTGTTCTCACCAAAATGCATTTTACCATATACGTTTTGTTGATATAATTAAAACATTTTTCTCGATGAGCGTAATCTATTTCATGAGCGCAATATATTTCGTACAAAAAACGTAATATTTATATCAGTCCAATAAAAACATCGTACATCCGATCCTCTTTATAGACTTGAAATATTAGTTTTCTTTCAATCGTATAAAATCAGAAAACTTTCTTGTAATATAAAATCGAGAGGAAGAATATCAAATTCTGTCAGTGATTGTGGAAAAAATCGCGATATAAAGATTTATTAGAATATTCGATGTAACATATAATGTATCATGATAGTGTATCGCGTTTTATTGAAAATACAAAGTTCGACTATCTCATTGACAATATGTTGAAGAGAAGATAGTGAACTCTTCGCGATTTATAATACTCATTTCGGGTTGAGTTAGGAAAAGCCCCGGCACGAGGAAAGTTTAGATAGTTGGCCCAGCGGAGGCGATCTGCAACATCTGGTTACTGTGTAACTTAGGGATGGTGATGGTATTGTAAATATGGATATTGCAAACAATTATCCTATTCGCTTCCGTGATAAACGGCATTTCTCTCGCATAGATTACACATACTACTTGTGCGGTATTCTGCAAGTAATTTCTCGAGTAATTCTAACATTTCATGCTCGTTTATCAGTACGATATTAATTGTTGATGTTTATTACATAATTACGATTCCATGAAAAGATAATTTATATAATTTATATAATTTGCCTTTGAAATAAATGTAAATTATTATTGCAAACACATATGTATTATTTTCCAATCCAGCCGTGGCTTTTCCAAGTTTAATTACTCTCCATTTCCTGTTTCGCAAATTGTATCGGCCCGATATGGAATATTCCACGCTTAATTTACATTTACCACCAGTAAACGTTTCGCTTTACCGTTCTACAATTTCCTAAAGTAGTAATAAGTCACTTAAAAATACTTTTGCAAGAAGATAACACCCAGGAGACAGACCGGATGAAAAACGATTAGCGGAAGAAGCGCCATGCTATCGCTTATATGAAGCCGGCGTGAATAACGACTTTCGCCACGTTTAATGTATTACTGATCACGAACCGTGTTTTATGAGTTTGATAACGTCGACGATACACAGCGACGGAAATTTGACACTTCCAAACCTATTGTTCGCAACTTTTTTGTTAAGGATCAAAAGTTGTATCATTTTATGCAATTATTAAAACATATTTATACATTTAGTTTATGGCAATTATAAATAGTGACAGCGATAAATTATTTGATTTAAAATACGTGCGAGAATTCAATAATATCAGATAATTAAAATAATTAAATATAAATTTGTATCAAAAGATGTTATATATGTATTAATATTATTAACAAATTTAATCTTTTTTATGATGCAAACGTAACAGAGCGTTTAATTTTATGTCATTTATTTAGCGACGATATTTGTTGTTGTGCGGATATATGCAATGTGATCTCTTCATGAAGTTAACAGAGTTTGTAGAGATAAAAATAGAGAATGTAAATATGAAGTAATAACTGAATATCGATTCCAACGATATATTTTAACGTTTTAATGACGTATCAGTAACAATCTGAGTATTTTTGGATTATGACGTATCGTTCCGGTCACTTCACATTACAATCGTATTTTTCCTTCTAATAAATAATACATATGCTGTGACGTGCGAGTTGTATGCATAAATAGATTTTTGCATTTTATTCTGTTTATCTCACTTATCAATCTGACAATTAATAAAAGAATGCATCAACGAATATTATATTAAATTATCGCCAATCGACAGATATCTCATATTAAGCTTCTATTACTCTTCGAAATTATTAAGATTCATTCACCCCTTTATAAGCATCAAATTTTTTCCAACAAGCACATTTTGAATATCTTTTCTTTCAAAAAAAGAAACTTGAACGTTATGAGGTATCGATATCAGACACAAGGTGCTAAAACATAATGACATTGAAGTTGTCGTGTGAAGAAGATTAATGTAAATTGTTTCGAACTTGGGACAAAATACACGTCATTATGCGATAGTCCGTCTATCTTGCAACTACAACGTAGTAATTGTACATCGTATCATACTGGTGAGAATTATCCGATTGTTATAACATTACTCCACACGGCGAAATGTATTCGCGCGTCTCAACTTTTATAAAAGTACACCTTGCCCTACTTTGATAGATATGTGGTTAAGCTGGTAATGATCTCCATTTTGTGCCTTATCGCGCGTACGCCTGCAATGGACGAGAAAGTTTTTTTTTTTTTTACAAAAATGACTTCATTCTGAAATTACGTCATCCATTCTGTGGTAAAAAATTTGACTTTTCATAACTTCCTGCATAATTTAAAGCAATTTCTTTATAAAAAAAGGCACAGTTTAAAGTAATTTTTTTCAAAAACAATTTAAAACATACAATTTACCCATAAAAAAAATTTCTTTCTTTTAATATGCCCTCTATGAAACAGATATCGTCGTCATCGCAAAGACCAATTACGCTCGAAAAAGTTCTCGTATGCAGCACGAAGGGTGATGCCAATTTATCTTTATGAGGTACCGCGAATACAGCACTGAAACGTCTTGCAAATTAGATCGCTGATACCGTCATGGCCCAAACCCGTTTCTCTTGTCTATCTGTCTGTCTATCTCTCGTTTCGTCGTATCCGCCGTGCCGTACGAATAATAACGAATCCAATGAAGCGAAATCTCGAAGCGGCGCTACGTGCGCTCGCAACCGCTGAGAAATATCCGCCGCCTGTAGAAAAATGCAGGACGAAATCTCTTTACCTGCTGCTTTTCTTGGTAGGAAGATTCCGCTTGGAAAATTGCGACCCCTCCTCTCTTCATGTATACGACGAAAGGTTCTTCCTTCCTTCCTTCTCATTTTCTTACTCTTCTTATCGCGTATTGCGTATACGTAGTATCATATTGAACATGCCGTACGCTTCCCCATACATTATCCCGTTCATTCAAACAAGTGTATAAGTCACGAAAATTGCATGCGTGACTACTCCCTTTTTCTCTCTTTCTCTCTCTATTCATATCGAATTCAATTCGCTCGCGAAATTGTTCCGCTGATCCGACAACATGGCAATAAATGCAGCGAATCGAAAGAAATTCAAGTGTGACGCGAGATATTTCAGCGATAGTAAATAGAAATGTCATCTTTTAATATATTAAAAGATTAATAAAAATATTCAGATTATCCAGATCATGTCAGTGATATCGAAATCATATATTAATATCTCGCAGATTATCTACAGTTTTTAATCGAACAAATTTAATATATTTATAATTTTGAGAGAAAATTGGTCATATTTACTTTATAATATATTTCTATCTACTCTATATACATTAAATTATATTTAATACGATTGTTTTGAAATAAAATAAAATATTCATTTTTTTTTATCTGTAATAATTATATTGCAGATAAAAACACTGCAAAGAAGAGTTTGATTTTGATTTTAATATATTACAATTGAAAGAAAAAGAGAGTGAGAATTAATTATTTTTTTAAATGAATCTGAAAATAAAATAATTATGTTGCAGATAATTTTACAATTCAGAAAAAGAAAATTATTTTTTAAATAAATCTTTCTTCTGTGATATCAATACCTATTTTATTTATTTTTTTTTTTAATATTCGAATTATGTCATAAAATTAAAAATATTCGTCATATGAAATATCCAAAATAATTATTCGTATTCGCTTTATCTGGTCTGTAAAAAATGATGTTGAAATCGATCTTCGTGCAATTTGCTTTTCATATAACATATGGTATTTTTGCAACATTTCTAGAATAATAGCCAATATATGTTCAGAATTACAATATAATTTCAATAGAATTAATAAAAGAAAAAATAGGAATTATAAAGCTTATTTTTAACACAACCGAGTCAGTGTGTTTTCCATATTAGAGTGTAATTGCTTCTTGTACTACGTATCTTAAATGACATTCCACTCTAATTGTTTTCATATTAGAAAATTATTTTTTACAGTTGTGTATTATGTTCTTGAATCACATTCCACTCTAATTGTTCTCTAATTGTTCTCATATTAGAAAATTATTTTTTAGAGTTGTGTATTATATTCTTAAATAAAAATACAATACTGAGCATTTTACAGACGATATAATAGTAACATAAAATCAATATTTCAAATTTTATTAATATATTCTTAATATCACCAATTTCAGTTGAGAGAAGATAATTTCTCGTAAGAACTGAAGTGGTTAACTCTTGATTTCTCACAGAAAAGCAGCAGGTGGTTTCTAGATGCTTGAGAAAAAAAGGAGTAGATAGTCTCGGATCTTTAGTAAAGAAATGGTAAATGGATTTATTCACTTTTTTTCTTGTACAAGTAGTAGCAAAAGTTAGATGAGTAGTTGGATTTGGAGATTTAGTAAAAAAAGTGCAATAGGATTTAGAACTTTCTAAAGGAGACTTAGATAGCAATCATTGGTAAAAGTTATAACATTTGATACGGGGTTCCAAATTTTAAACATACTTAGAAAAAAGTTAAGCTGATTGAAGACAAATCGATCTTGTAAGTTATACAAAAGCATTCCGAGTTTTTAGTTTAATTTGCAACCATGAGCTTCGTATTTATTCACAAAGAGCGTCACTGTCTATTTCGTGTTTCATTTACATACAAATTGCTACGTATATAAATGCATGTTTTCTTATCTTTGCAAAATATTTTGAATAGAATTGTATACAATGGTGCGCCATATGCGTCTATTTTCGATTGCAACAATCTTCTTTGAGGCATATTTCTTGCACACTTTTGATGTGGCTTTTACACCTTTCCATCGGGCGAAATTCGCTGAGTGCTGGCTCTGCGGGTCGAAATAGGTAATAATCCCTTGATACTTGGGATACGCCGAGCCAAGAACGACTTTCCACAGCCCCAGCGTTGCATTGCCTCATTCGCCTCTTAAAAGCAGCACTCAACGGAACTCATCTTGGTATTAACGGTGTGAATAGCTACGGCATGAAGATATTTGCGCTAATGAGCAAAAAGTGCTACATTGCATATAGGGTGGACCAAAATAAATGGACGTTTCTAAGACCTAATTTTAAAAGGTGACACATATTTGACGGATTGATCACGCAATTTAGTTATTATATTATGTCTATATATCGAATAAATGCATTTTTAATAATTCTGTTTAAATTGTTTTATAATAAATAATTATTACTCTTTTAACACAGGAATAGTCACATGTGTTTTTATATCCCAGCGGTGAAAAAATATAAATTGTTATAAAATAGTGTTTTGTTACATATTGTTTAATATATTTTCATTTTTTTAAATAATTTTTATGACCCTTTAAATAAACAATTCCATTAAAAACCGGCAATAAACAATTATTATATTAATTAAGATATTTATTTTTAAAAAAATACTTTAAGATATTTATTTTTTAAAAATGTCATTTAACATGCACTTATTCCGTTTTAATTTATTTGTTTTCCACTTACTTTTTTCAAAAAATTGTGATTAAATCTATGTTCATAACGTTTTCAAATATTAACAAATTGAAAAATAATCAATAATATTAGGTGTAAAACGCTACGAATTAATTCCAACACCTAATATATAATATATTGTTAATAATAGTGATTTTAATTGGGATGTAAAAACTTCAAGCGATTGTTCACATAAAAAAAAACATGATGGCTATTCTCGGGTTAACAAAAATTATTTATTGCATAATAAAATGATAAGAATTCCATAATATACTTTATTGCTCAATAAAGTATATTATGGTATTCTTCTAACAAAGACGTATCAGTATACGACAAATTTCATTCTCACAATGTGAGCAGCACAAAAATTTGAGGAAAAATTCTTTGTCTATCGCAGGTACACGTCCAATACAAGTGACTGTCATTTGTAAAGCAAGCCGCGCGCAGTCAATTCGATAAATGTCGAAGAAGTCGGAGATCGATTCACATACATTGATAGCTAGCTACCTACGGGATGGTCGCGTTCAGACTTTGTAAAGTTCACGCGAGCCGTGAACGCGGATGTAATAAGACGAAGTCTTGAATGGGACGCTCTAGCAAATTGAAGTTATCGGATAACTCTTCTCTCTCGCCTTTGTCATTCTGCATAGTACAGTAACAAAGACAGATAGGACATGCTCGCTCGGAACTCCGTCTACATTTCGCAATTTTTTAACTTCTCATCCGTTTGCCTTAACTTCATCTATCTGCCCTTCTCATCGCACCCTATCTACATTCATCGTTGTAGTAACGTGTTGCCGCAAATTGAAGTTACTAAAGTAATTTTTTTCTCGTTCCGTGCTGGCGCTGCAAAATGGCTTGTCGGCAAAAATGATATAAAGGCAGCTTTCCCTTTTCACCTTCATCAACGCTAGCCACACATCTTCATCGAATTAACAGGAAAACTTCATTTATATTCGTAAACTTGGCATGTTGATTTGCGTGATTATCCAATATTATTTCATTTTTTATTATACTTCTTTAAACTTGAATATATAACATATTCTCTCTCTCTCTCTCTCTCTCTCTCTCTCTCTCTCTCTCTTTCTCTCTTTTAATATTATCATTTTATTCAAATAAATTAATTATAAAAATTAAACTTTTTAACGTGGATTAGCAAAAAATTTTAATAAGATAAATATATTTTTATTCGCAAAGGAATACATTATTAAATTTATACATTATTAAATTTATAACGTCAAATTATACCCAATTTGAATTATTTTTATAATAATCATTTTTAGGTCGCCCCCTGCTTCTACACATTGTTAATTTAACTAAAACAATAGAGTTAAACAATGTAACTCAAGGAAATATATTAAATTTGATTCAAATTTAGTTTGTTATTTACTAAGTGCATACGTATGGACGTTATTTACTTGAAACCGCACAAAAGGATTGATTTACATTTTGATACACATGGAAGTTAAAAATAACAGAACGTTATTTAAACTCAAGAAATTGGGTTACCAGTATTCCTTTGACATCGAACAGTGTAGTTTAAATTTAGTGATTCCTATTTACAAAATAATAAGGGTTGGGTTACAATATCTTAAAACAACTTTTCCTTTAGAACTTCACATTTCATTGCAAAGTGTCATGGATTTATTCGATTGGAGAAGGATATAGATGAGTGTTGGTAAAAGTTGGACACACATGAAAGACGAGATCGGTGACGTCTATAAAAGAATTTTAAACTTTTATCGCACTAAGGTCCACGGGCAAGTTTGATCATGCACCCTATGGTTCTTTCTTCTCGCGGAAAATATCGAAGGTTGGATCGATGGCGATCGATACCGTGAGAGGTACGCGATCGCAGAAATATGTGCGCAAAAAGCAGGCAAACGTTAACGCAGCCGAGGATAATCTTGTTAGAGCAGCATGACGCAGCCTCAAGTCATCCGCTTCTTTTTTACGACGTCTATGTGCTAAGGGGAAAGCGTCGGGGAATCGACGTCTCTCTCGTGATATAACAATTAGGCGTTGCATGTAAAGTAAAAATTTTTTCGCGAATATCGTACCTTCCATAAAGGATCGTCCGTGTTTGACGTCGTGGATTCTTACGCTCGCGCGACACGGCGCGACGGCGGAAAGATTGAGATTCGATAAGCTTAATTGCGCTCCACGTGTTGTAAAGCTTCGAGGGGCCGTCGAGAAGGTGGTCCGGCGAAACTTCGATCCGTCGACGACGACGACGACGACGACGACGACGACGACGACGACGTCGGTGAAGTTTGCAAGTTATAACGGTTACACGTTTGCTCACCGCGCGCTTACGTGTGCGGCATACGCATCACTCTTTCGCATTATCCGTGATCTATTTACGGAATGTTACATAGCACGCCGCATTATATTTGCCTCCACCTCGTACCGATAATGGCGACCGATAAACTACGTTGCGAGAAAAACACCTCGGGCTGCCGCGGCTTGTAAAGAACAGTTCAAGTTTTCTCACGTCAAACAGGAGAGAGAAAAAAATTCATTAGAAAAGTCTCTCTCATTTTTTACGATCGTGTCGTTTTAAAGTTGCTCACGCCGGCTGTTATCCCTCATTCTTGTCTTTTCCAACCCGTCGCTGACATTTATTTTCACCCAATAAGAGTTGATGAAGCGTCGTTTACAGCCTTTTGCGTCCGATGAACCGAGGAGTTTTTGGATTCGTGCTTTGCGCGTTCCCGCGAGCATTAACGCGATGAAATTACAGCACGTCGAATCTTTGCGACCGTCCGCGAACGTAAATCCTTAACTCTTTGCGCTCCAAGTGGCAATTAGGTTGCCGTTGAAAGCGCTGAAAGTGATTCGTCCTGCAATGGGTCGCCTACGTATTTTATTCATCCGGTTGAGCTTTCAACGCTTTTATTAGGATACTTTCTCTAAGCAATAATCAATTTACGGATCGTTCACTATCGTAGACAGTATTACTAAAATGTTATATTCGCTAATATAACGCAAATGTTCGTTTCTGTTTGTAATAATGGCCGTTAATCTCTTTCATAACGCGGAAATCACTACGGATAACGCGGATTGACTTTTATAGACGTCGTAAAAAGTATGTTATGCTTTATTTTGTCCAACGAACATTTCAGAATCTTTGTGGCCGGTAATTTAATCGTGGTTATCCTAATGTTGACACCACCGTGATATAGCTGCTGAAACGTAACATGACGTCAGTGCCGGAATTATGGCAGAATGGTTTAATGCCAATTACTCTAACGCAATCGTTTTTAAATATTCAAATTTCATTTGCAAAACACTCGCGTGTACGTAGCTGCACGTATCGAATTTAAAGCTGTAACTCGATCTGTTTTGCGGCACCACATTGTTCGTGGAAAATCGGAAAATTCCTCAGGCGAGCTTCGCCGGGGTTTACTCAGTACAGAATGCGTGTTCGATAAAATTTCATATCCACCGGTGCGCCGCCGGTTTTCGTAGTCGTTTGTATCGGTCTGTCTCCCTGTGGCAGATCTGACATTACACGCGGGTCCGCCCGCGAGAATATCCCGCTCATGAAACATTTATGATGCGGAGAATAGGAGAAGAGAAGAAGCCCCGATTTCACCGCGCCATACGAGATCAACGCTGCCGATTTCGGGTCACCACTGTGAAGGATGTAAATCGCGCGTTGGCGTTCGATAGCGTGAAAAATAGGATATCGCCCGATATGATATCCTAGTCAGTTAGTCGGATGCCAAGTATCGAATTTTGAACTAGGTATGCAACGCGTTTTCGGATAAACGATCGTCGGACAAACGGCCGATCTATCGTTCTCTGTATCACGTGGTATTGACAAGAGTTTCCGTTAACAATCGTAGGTATATATATATATATAACGCCGATAACGACGCTGAAATATAGCAATAAAAATTATTAACGCTATTTCAATTTTTACGAGTGCTCTTCACATAACGAGCTCTCTTAACAAATATAATTTAATTATTTTCACCTGCGATTGGCTTTTATTGCAAATCGATAAAATATAATTGTTACCCGTCGTGATTAAATCTCCTCACCCTTTAATAAAATATTTGTCACGGGAGAACCTTGATTTTAATTAAGCTCCACTCATCGTATGTATTTTTGAAACACTCGTCAGATTTCTATCATGCGCATTAGTTTTTATTAATTACATTGTGTATTTGTCATGAGATGTTTTGTAAAATAGATAATTCAGAGCTGCGACAAGCTGAATTCTCTCTAGTCGAATTAAAGCTTTCCGGTCGATTGAACATTTTGTAACGAGACATTTTGGATGAGACTCCACCGCAAATGCATCGGTATACGCGCGCGACAATCTAATATTTATTATAATCACACGCTAAATTAACTCGCGTATAGCTCGACTGCACAACGTTCCGTCGGTGAGAAACGCAATGGCATCGTCGAGAACGTCGACGTGCCGTCAACGGCTGCACGTCGCGTCGGCCAGGAGAGGAAAATTCACTCGGACAAATTAATTAATTTGCGTGTGGTCAAATGAAAAATGGAGAATCAACGGCGGTAGTCGACGGTTTGCGGATCGTAGTGCAATTTTGGCATGATTCTCTCTAATCCGTGCAAGGATCGCGATAAACGAGTCTCTTCGCAATCGCAACGTTTTTCACGATCAAGCAATAAAAAATCCTCGTCATCCCGCCCTTTAGCACGGATTCTCTCATACACGGAGGGACTTATTACTCTACCGCCGTATCAGATATCGATTCCCCTTCTCCACCCATGAAATGGCGTTATTCGTATCAGCCATATCGCAGCGGGACGCGCGAATCGAGCTCGCCAATATATCCATGCAAGCGATTTCACGAGCGCGAACGTCGTCATCAAACATCCGCGTGAATGGAAAATCAAATCGCCTTCTCTCCTTTTTCCTCCCCCTGACATAGCGCCACGGTATTACCTTCTGCTAGTTTCCTACACGTACGCGTAAGCTTTAGCGCCGAGCGAATTTCGATAAACACGCGGACGATATTTGACGCGGAGCGCGAAATAAAAAGTCGCAGAATTGTCACACGCGATGATGATTTTAACTCTCGGCGCAACTAGCTTATATTCTGTTGTATATCAATATCGCTGTAATGTCCTCAATTAATTTCCAAAGACGATTTTGCACTGAAATATTTAAAAAATCAGCTAAATACAGAATAAATAATTATATATAAATAATTATATTATAAATAAATAATTTTGCCATTAATAATTACATAAGTCGCTCAAACTATTTGTTAACATTAAGAATTTTTGCAGCATTGCTTGAAATTCCCACATAATTATTTTAATGTTCAAAAAAATTATTTTGAGATCTGTATTTAGTTGAATCTTAAGATACTTGAGCAAGATCGTATTTTCTGTGAATGAAAAGAATTACTACTTCAAAAAATGATGAGATTTAATTAATCTGAATGACGAGATCTGAATAATTGTTTAACCCCCAGAGCTGACCAAATGACAATGGATTTGTAAGATCCATTTAAATTATGTTAATTAAAAAGTATCAATTAATTTCAAACAAAAAATAAATGCTAAGTATATTTATCCAAATTTTGAATATAATATTAAAAAATTGAATTGTTTGACATTTTTAACAAAGAGATTTATAATTGAAACGGTCCAATAGACTCTCAACTTAGAGGGTTAATTAAATTGCACATTGAAAACGCACTAATTTATTTCCTTTTAGCGGACTCGTGAAATAAAAGTGCATATAAATTACTTGCCTGTTTTTTAGTAAACAAACATAGAAGAAACATAAATTATCCTCAAGCTTAAAAACATTGTAATTTAAATATTAAGTTAAATTCTACGATTAAATATTTTAAAAGCAATTACTTAAGTAACGTGCGGGTAATCACGGTATACCGTTGTACAATTGTTCATCAAATATACAACTGCGCTTTAATTACTATCGCGGTCTGCATTGGAGCCATCCATTGCACCGTGATCTGCACTAGCTGATTTCTTTCTCTCATAGATCACTGACGGAGATATTTCATTAGTACGTTTTAAACACATCTGACCTACATCACTACGAATTTGATATGCTAAGCTGCCACCTGCGCCATGACTCTCCATAAATCTTCAGCGTACAAGCGACCGAGACAAACTACGTCAGCTTCCAACGCTACGCCGAAGATCTGCAGCCATCTTGGCAGCCGAATTCAAACATTCAAAGGGTGAATTACATAGCTAAGTCGGGATCTTAAAGCGACAAGCCGCAATTTAACCGCGCATCGATCGGGCTGTCGTTTATCAAATGTATTCTATGCAAAGTCTCGGTTCAGTTTGCCATGTGGCACGAGAACCAATAAAAGACTTTCGCAAAACTGCCCTGCTACAACTACTTTTTGCACTCATCATATTTTATGTGCTTTCCATGTACTTTTCGTGCTTTGTGAACTTTTTATATGAAATAGCATCTTGAAGAAAGATTCAACGAAACGGATCTCTCTGAGAATACTTTCGTGTCGCTTGGGAAAATACGCAGATGTTGCAATTCGTCTTTCAGCGCCTCGCCGTTGCCTCGAATCGACATATTAATTTTCCTTAAATAAGTACAAAGTTCTATGCTCGCTCAAATTTCCAAGTAAATGTTTAAATTATTAAAAAGCAAACAAATATTTCCCGCTTGATGTTCGTCGCACCTCGAGTCAATTACTCTCTAACTTCACCCGATGTCGTCAAATAATTAATCAATTAAGATCGCTTGCGTCCCCTCTCGGCAGCGACATATTACATTACAGCAATTAGAGTAGATGAAGAAAATTGCACCCTCAGCGTCTGATTCACAAAGGTTTCCTACTATTGCTATATGCATTCACACATATACAAAAGTTTTAAGCACTCGCAACATGAGAAGAGCACACCAACACAATATTGAAAGTATTGCCTTTACCTATTCTCGTTCAATTTCGAATTCCGTTGTCTTTCGACGACGAAATGTTAGTCCGAGTATCCGGGTCACTACTTGTCCATTTATTTCAGAGACGAATAAATAACAGCGTCAATACACGGATAGCTGCTGAAGAATTCTCGAATTCAGTCATTTAGATTAACGGTACACGAAGTTTAGACACATAAACTAGATAAATAACTCACTGATTGTATATGTGTGGAAATGCTGTTAGCTTAGCATACGTCGACCTTATCACTAATTTAGTTAATACCATGTGGAAATGTATTCCTTTTGAACCTTAACTCCTTCATCCGTGATATGTCTCGGCACATTGACAAATCAAACTTTTTCATCAAAAATCTCCATGGTCGGGTAGTTTCAAAAACTTGTATTTTTCTATTTACAATATACCATATGTAACATTGACACAGTCAATATTTTACTTTTAAATACCGCAGCATATGTATGAAAAATGTATTTTTTATATTACAAAAATCCTTTTTCTCGTCTATTAATATCTAACGTTTTTTTAAAATTTTGCATGTATATCGCTTCTTTACTTTAAAAGCGACACAACTAAAAAAAAAAAATCAAATTTCTCAGAAAAAAAATTATTTTTTAACTTGATAGAAAAGTATTGATTAATCAAATAATATCGGTAAAAGAAATATATCCTTAACATGATCAAGTGCCATTTTTGTCATTTTCGTTTCATAACTTTTGAAAACTTATTATCCTTTTTAAGTTATAGAAGAGAAGATGATATTACACCCTAGTTACATTTTACACAATAACTTTGTTAATAATTAATATTTAAGTTTAAAACTTAACAATTACATTAATTTATTAAAATGTTGAACCAATTCTGGACTTAAAGTTACGAAATATTTATTACTTAGAATACTATTAATAAAAATGTAGTGAAATTGCATGACTCGAAAAAAAATACGAATAGTAATGTGGTTTTCCATAAAAATAATCTTAAAATAATTTGTTTAAAAAATACTTATTACAAAATTAACAAGTAAAATATTTTAAAATATATGCAAATGAATGTATATACATTCACATAACTGCTGCATATAAACTGTTCAGTACTAAAAATAGTACACGTAATATAAACTATAGATTAACAGTAGAGCTACAATCGATTATTAAATAATTATTTTGATATAAAAACCTTAAAAAAAGAACCGTAAGTAATCAATAGAAGGTCTATTGTGTGATGCTATTGTTTAAATTTGCATAATTCAAAATATATACAATCAAATAAAATATTGAATAGCAAATAACACACTCAAAAATACATATATTCGTGTGATAATACGCTTAAATTTAAGAAAAATGAGGAAGTAGGTGAAATTAAATGTACCTCACAAACGTTTCGAAATACTTGAAGTAAAAAATATATTATAAGTGCTAGCTATTGAGTATTGATATATCAACGTCATGATGTAATGGCGAGCTACTGAATAATACTAATTCCATAAGTAATCATTAGGATTTGCTATATAATAGCGGAGATATTAAGGGAGGCCACAATATATACACTGGCCATAATACCACCTTCTCCTCTAACTTTTTTTTTTAATCATCCTTTTCAGGATCCTTTCGATGATTTTTATTTTTTTAATTTAAACGTTTTTTTATGTTAAAATTAATTTACTTATGGTGATAAATGTAAATAATGTTTATTTAACTCATTAATAATAGTGATACAAAAATCGTTTCTTGAATTATTATTATTACTTTTGAAGTAAGAAAACAAAATGCCCTAGATTTAGGATTATTTATATACATCTTGGATGTAGTATGACTGGATCGATTCTCAATCCCAGTCGTCATCATTAGCTAGTTCCCTTGAGTCTTGTTGACGACTCGGTTAACTTTGGTTTCAAATCTACAGTGGGTTTTGTTTCTTAATCGATTTCACGTTCTTTTCAAGATAAATCCCCTCCGAATTCTTTCGTAATCTTTAGCATGCAACTGCATGTTTAAGAATTGCTTTTAAACTTTCCATGACACTTGTTTATCTCAAATACATCATTATTTGTTTTTGGGTCCAGACGACCAAAACTTTATAGACGATCACTAATTACAAAATGTAGTTTAGACATATCGCAATTTTTTTCTTGCGATAGACTGGATTATTAAAATAATTTTTCGAATATTAACATAAATTTCCAAACACAATTTTAAATTTCCGAAATTATGGATCTTTAAAATTTAACGATACTTACGCAACATGAGATACACGCTTCTTATGGTTCGCGTACATTAACGCTAAGATTAGTAGTAAGGTGACTATCTTCAAGTACTTAGCACGATCAATATGCATGCCGCTAACCAGATCTTATATTCCAGCAGCAGCAGTCGCTCGAAAGTAAATAGCCCGAATATGCGAGAGATTTACTTCGCGACGCGATTAAACTTACAACTTCTAACGACATGACAAGAAAGCTTGCACGAGAAAATCTATATAAGACATTATTATTCGTGCATTATCAGCAAGAATTATACAAAGACATACATCTAATAATATACTCGATGGCAAATGTTAATATTTCAAGTAGAATACATTAAAGAATTATGATTTTGTACTATATTAACCCATCAAATTTCTTCAAAAGTTCTACGAAATTGTAAAATTTTCCATGGTTTTATCAGTAATAAAAGTGATAAAAGCTGTTGTTATTCGAGCTCCATTTATTTTTATATATTTATGTATTCTTAAACTAGACAACTTTTTTTTTAGCACGTCCTACTTATTTCAGATGTGCATAATGCGTTGGTGGTTTTACGTTCAAAATGCGAATGTCTTTCCTAGTACTGAGACTTATCCAAAAGAACTAATTTCGTATTCGCGGAGATAAAATACGCGGCGATTTAATGAAACGCACCGGTGTAATAAAACAGTAGTTTCCCGAGAATTATGATCGTCTAAAATCCGCTTGCGATTTCTTCCATTTTAACCGTCTGGTCTTAACTGCGCTCGCAAACCGTGTTCTCATCTTTAAATACATCTGGCTACTAATGGCAGCATTATCGGCTTAAATAATCGTTCCAATTTAATGAAAATTAATTCGAACCCATAGTAATTACTTCAATTTAATCAAAAAATAAAACGGCGCTTTATAGGTTTTCTCATTATCAATTTACACTCTAAGTGCAATTCATACTCTAATTGTAAATATAAAGATATTCAAAATTGAGTATAAAAATTTTGCAAAAATATTTTCTGCGATTCAGTTTTCGAAAAAGGATTTACTTCAAAAAGAAATCTGGGACGCCGAGTATTACGTATTAAATATTTGGCATGAAAATATGTTTAGCAAAGTGCGGCTAAAAAATCGCATGATTTTTTTTGAAAAAACAAACTTAACATTTTCTCAATTCAGCTTTGAAAGTCATTGCTTTCTCAATGTGATGTTCCCTATCTTGATTGCTTTACACTTCGATAGATCGCAACCGTAATAGCCGAGGTACTCCGTAACGCACTTAAATTCCCGTACCGATTACGCTACTTGCATCAATTTATTTCTGCTTCTTTAGTGAAAAAATTCAATGCGCGTTAACGGATAAAAAGCTGTTTCAATTACTTTCTTAATTTCCAATTCGGTGCAGCTGCACCGTAAACAAAATTAATTATCGACTAAGCTAAGTAACCGATCGATTGCACATTATGTGTACGGTCTTTCTAAGCCTTGTTATGTTAGAACAAATTTACAAAATTCTCAATAATTTTGCCGATATAAAAAAATCTTCATAATTATTATCTTTTCATATTTAAACATTCATGCAATCCTTTGCTCTTTCCTCTTATTAAATATTATTATACATATATTATATATATATTTTATATATATATATTTTATAATTTTTTAAAACTATATATTATTTTCCTGCTAAACATATCGTACGTTCTACGAAAAAATGTTGTTACATACTATAGTTACAGTTGACCCAGTTTGGATAGCCTAAGCGTTATCGAGAAATTACGATAGATCGAAGCTTAATAAATATTTCTGTGCTGCTAGAAAACTATGCGGACATTAATTTATGCCACATTAGAGAGAATCGTTTAATTTTCGTTGTTCGAAAATAAAGCATCGGTCAGGAAGAATGTATCAAGAAAGGTCCGTCTACCTCTGAGCTCAAGTAAAATATTATGCGGAATTTTGCGTTTAATCTGAACGCTGAAAATTATGTTCAAAGAGAAGAACAAAAAGCAGTTGGTCGTATAAGAGGGTGGAGCAAAGGGACGGCAACCATTCAATGTTAAAGGAAAATCGTCATTTTATTGAAATGAGGTGTTTTCCGGGATCGGGAAAAAGATCTCACAAGAGAGAGAGAGAAGAGAGAGAAGAGAAGAAGAAGAAGAAGAGAGAAACGAGCACCATAGTTTTATTCCTCGTCTTGGAACACTGCCGATGATACGCTCGATATAACATGAATGGCGAGGTAAATAAAGGAGGATGATCAACACGACTGGTAAGTAAGCAGAATGCAGAGGAGAAGATCTCCTGGACATTTTTCCACGCTCTTACACACAATAAAGAAGTTTAGAAATCGAGAAATACAGCGATTTAGTCGCGCAGAAAATACTCTTATCACACTAAAACAATTTCTTTTATTAAATAATAGGCAATGTATTTTCATTGTTTAATCTGTCAATTTTATATATATAATTTTAATTTATTCGTATTAATCCATTTAATTGCGTATCTGAAATATTTCTTCTTAATATTACTCGATTAAACAAAATAAGATTGTAGAATGTAGAATACATGCATGCATTACGAGATGATAAAGAAACAAAAAATACATACGTATGAAACAAAAAATCTGGAACAAAGTATCTATTTATAGCCCCAAGAATATATCGGATACTAACAAACGCTTTTCTATTATAGAAAAATGATTGACAAAAACCGAAAAAGAGAATAACAAAAATTAAGTTTTATTTAGAACCTAAAAATATTCCCTGTACGGTACAAGCACGACAAGTGTTACAATACTTGTGCACGTACATCGACACTTCAACCTGCATGCAGACACGGCATTTTTGCTTCAATTCCAACCTCGCAACGCGACGAGAACAGTTATTGATTCTCGCGATTTCAATTATAAATTCTTAATGACGCGGTGAACGAATTCTCTCGACAGTTGGCCACGATAAAGTCATTTAGTATAGTATGTGCTTGACGCATTCCAATTTGGTTCTGCGAACAATTTGCGTGTAAATAATTGCATACGCTTAGGTATCCCACGAATTCAAAGAAGGAAAGTGCAAATGTAATTCACTTTGCTTGCCCTCCAAAATTAATCTATCCAATACCTAACAATTATACCGTATATGACGCGTAAAACATTCTTTATTCGATTTTGCACGAAATATTTTAAAAGGCTCCTAATTGAAAATTCAGTTATAATCTATCGCAGCTGAAATTTTCTAATGAAGTTTATTTAAAACTACCTTAATTAAAGTCAACTAAATGAACTTTTATTGATAAAAGGAACACTTAATTAAATTTTTCATCATTATGAAAATACCAATTGTTACAAAGATATCATGTTTTTCATCATTAAATATATTTGTTTCACGTTTAATGAAAATTTTATTAAGTGTACGCAAATCACTTTTCAAATTTCAAAGCACGGTAACCGAGCGTGGAAAATTTTATATAATGGTGTACCGCTTTTTATATATGCAATATTTATGACATAGTCCTATTAAATTTTTACATTTTGAAGTTCATTTGAAGTTTCGTTTAATTATAATTAAAAAATGATTAATTGTGACATTTAAAATAGTTTATATTATATTTTCTTGCATTTGTAAATCATGAATTATTTTTGTAAAAAATAGAAAAACATTCATATATACAAAAAGAAGAACGAGTCATGTTTATTACTGTAGCAACTCATACAGTATGATTTTAAAAAATTCTATCTTCCTTTATTCACAAAAATATTACACAAATAAATACTTGCGAGCACAAAATTTATAAAATGTAATCATTCTGCAGGATTTTCCTCTTATGACAGATTCGTAATTATTTTCAGTTAAAACCAAAAAAAATGTCAATTTTGTAAACAAAAATTTGTTTAAATATTGTAAAGTATAAAAGACTTTAAAAAATAATTATCTAAAAATTTATGAATCTAATTTCACAAAAAGAGATCTCATTATGTAAAAATCTAGAATGTAAAATTTGAATAATATCTAAAATTGGAATGTATCAGTCGAAGCTAATGATAATGAATCAATTTATGAACTTTTTCTTTATCACTAGATATTGAAATAAAAACTGCCATAATAATTATAATTATTATAATTCAATTGATAACGTCTACAACGAGAGTTAATTACAATTGCGAATGTCTATCTATGCGACAGGTGAATCAGTGATAGATCCTGGATGCGAGTTGTCGTCGTTAATCAAATTACGTCGTTTACGTTTCTAGGTAGCACGTAACATTACTGCTATCGGTCGAGCCGTCTGCCAGATGATTCAAAATACATTATCACGAGATAATGTAAAGCAAATTTCTTGCAAAGTGGTATCACTTTGGGAAAATCACCGACGAGATTTCGTCGACGTTACCGAAGCATCGCAAATATGCAAATATGGGAGTTAGGGTAAACAATTTAGTGACAAAAAG
Organism: Acromyrmex echinatior; assembly: GCF_000204515.1. The sequence continues at coordinate 435,856 of NW_011627095.1, read as the reverse complement.
TGTATTATTTGTAGAGTGTATCATATCTAATTCTATGAAATTCCACAGAAAAAGTATTCTAAAAAATTATTGGTTGCAAACAGATATTAATGAGGAATTTATATAATATAAATTGACATAAAATAATTTTTTAGAAAAAAAAATTATCCTAAAAATATTTCTTGACTTTTTCCATTTTCCAATCTCTTATAATCTCTTATAAAAACGTTTTATCAATTTTGTTTTATTTTAATTTGGAACAATTGTTAATTTTGCAGACACAAGTAATGGATCCATAATTTGCTGATTCTACAATTATATCGGAAGGTAAGCTTCCTACTTCGGCTTTATCGCTTTACCTAGCGCGTACCAAACTTTACTTTCAGCTTTCTCCGTATGAGATATATTTCCCGGAAAGTAATTTGGTGCATAGTCTCTGAAGAGAGATATATGAGATAGTTCTATAGCTAGAACGTCTCCTCCTGCGCGTAGCAACGTTGAAGAGAGTTTGTAGTAATTACAGAAAATTAAAAATATGAGCATCATAGAAATTTCACGTATAGCAGCACGTTTGTAATATATACCGTACATACGACGAATGTATCGCGTGTCTAATTAACGCGTACGCTTAAACTTCCAAGTATTGTGTTACGCGTATCATGCTACAGTGAAATATTATGATGCCTCATAAAATATCATGTTGAAAAAAATGACACAAACTGTCAGCTATGAAACATTAAACCATAAATGGATATAATAAACATTTGTATAATAAAAGCTAAATATAAAAAACCGCAAAATTTAATAATAATAAAAAAAAACAAATACACATAGCTCAAAGAAAAATATGCATTAAAAAATGAATAATTAAATAACAGTACTGGAATAAATCGACTTTAATCCTTCTGTTTGTAGGATACAGCATCAAGTAGCCTACAAACAGAAGGATTAAATGATTAATCTTCCTTTCAGATTAAACGAATCGATGTAGATAAAGGTCTCGGCATTTATCCCACACAGAGAGAACAAGCCATACGCGTGGAAAAAAATACGCAGGGAACGCGTAAACATGCTGGTATCCGGGAATGCAGGGTAGATAGAGGGTGCGATACCCATAAGTGAGATTATACATCATTCTGTCAGACGTACATCGTTAGAGGCATTTATGTCCCGACACGAACCGTCTTCGAAACGCACGCCTGATGGCACATTTTTTTTTCTACGCTTTTTCTTCTTCCTCTTTCATTTCTCTCGTCAACCCTCACAACCCCGATCGTCTCTCGCGTCTCCGTTTCTCGATGTCGCTTCGAGATGCGATTCGCACGATGCTCCTGCGCCATTCAAAAAGTCAACGTACGAATACGTTTCTTGGATTACTAGATTCTGCTCTTCGCTCAAAACGACTTCGCATAATGGATCGAATGGACGGACGTTCGTGCATCATCCCTCCTCTTTACCTCATCCACACCCTATCTCGCATCACCCTCTGGTCTTCTCCAGCAAGAGCTAAGACCTCTCCGTTTCAATCTCACTCGACATTATTACGTTTTTCATCGCTACTACTACTCTCGTTAAATTCCGTTCACATAATCCAAGATTTTTCGTCTCTCGGTCGAGCTAGGATTTTTATGATATATCTATCAGATAGATCGCGCGGTTTCCAAGCACCTTGCTGATAAGTCACAAAGAACTTACAAAATTAGACAAAACCTAAAGGAAAGAGAAATATTAAACTACTGATCATCGTCAATTTTTGTTCGTTTCTTAAGTCTAGTCTATTTTTCTTTGTATTTTTAATCTTAAAATAGTAGAAAATATTTTCCAAGAATATTTGTCTTTTCTCATTGTATTACGTCATGCTGCAGTGTCTCGGTTGATTTTTTTAATAAAAACATCGATATAAGCGGTGGAGAATTTGTTCTACGGAGCGTAGAATCTGTCGTTTTACGTCATAGGAAAACCTCGTTTCCGCTGCCGCGTTAAGCAGATAGCATAGATACGTAGTTGCTGGCGAAGCAACGTGTTACCCGTTCAAAATCCTTGTAACATCAGTACCTACTATACCCGATGTAACAGTCGTCTTCTCCGCCATTTCCCCGGTCTTATTGCAGGAAACGTCGTTTGCGACGCCGGAATCGCGCGTATGCGTTTTCGCGTATCAGCGTTGCAGCTCGAAGTGAAGGGCGGCAGAGGCGTCACGATGCTAAAATGAAGATTGAACGCCCAAATAAATCTGTTTCGACGCGGAGCCAGCTGTTTCGCGCGTATTTTACTCGCCCTTCTCCCTTCTTCCTCCGCCTGTACTATGCGTAATAAATTCAAGCGCGAAAATTTTTCCTACAATCGCCAAAGCTAATCAATCTATCGCGTTCGCTCGATATCTCGAAATATTTTCTCTGAACGCGAAGAACGATGACCGATAACGCTTTCGCAAACACGGATAGACATACATATATTTTCATTTATCCTTGCATCGTAATATTTTTGATTCACGTCTTGAAAATGTATTCGACTCGATACTTATTTAAATGTTTATTAAAAAAAAAAAATCATAATTCAAATTTCCTCTTTTCGTATATTATGTGATTTAATAATGGCATTATAAATTTTTAAATATGTAATTTTTGATGTTATCGTGATTGATATACACACATAACTAAATTTAATATGAAATTTAAAAAGCTCTCAAGATTACTCGCATCTTTTTATAGCCATCAAATGAGGCAAGGAAACTGAACGATGCAGAAAGATTTAAAAAAGGAGTGATTTTAAAGTAAAATGTGAAATGTTAATAACGGAATAAATTACATTTTCATCGAAGATAGAACAAGTGCAGTTAACGCTAAAGTTCGTGATACGTCATAGCGCCAGGAGCTAATAAAAGCACTCATTCATTCATTCATTCATTCATTCATTCATTCATTCATTCATGCTATACAACAAGGAAAAATATTCGCCATTCTGTCTTCAACGTTGCATGTTCAGATTTATACCACTGTATTCCGAACTATTCGTACACGCGACGAATTTCGTGCTCCATTATTTGATTGCGGGCTGTGGCGCTCATCAGCGAAAAGCACAGCAGGACACATCAAGGATGAGGAAAGAATATCGCTAATGGAGGTCGTGAGATATTAGCGTGCTATTTTCTCGTGCGACCACCGAAGTTTCCGCGACTGCGGAAACGCATGCAGTGACGTCGCGCCGGTGACCCGAATCGTGTCGACGTGCACCAATCTGCAACGTTTATGTGTTGGTGACTCGAAATTTAGCCCGCCACGAAAATCCAGTCTAACGAATTTCTAGCCTTACTTTTTGTATCCTGGCATAAAATTTTCGTGCCGCCTCGAAAGTTTGATAACGTCGTTACTCGCGCGCGTTTGCACCACGTCCGTTTGCATCGCGCGATGAATTCTTTGCAACATTTCTTCTCGCCTGCCCGTTGGAGAACTGTGAACCCGCAGGTGTTTATAGCGTGCCCGAAATTAGCGGAGAAGTTAGTCGCCCGACTGCTATTATGATAAATGCGCGAAAGTGTCGACCGCTCATAAATGCGCGATATGTCGCCACCTTAGAGAAGATGTGATTTATTAATCGCAATATAATTGAGATTATATTGATATATGTATATACAATTTTAAGTCATTCATAATAATTAAAAGATAATTAACAAGAAGATAAATTTATAAACAATAATTGGAAACTGACGTCGTGACTTAAGTACTCATATGATAACTCGCAAATTATTAAAAATTTATAGTATTAATATTATATGTAATATGTATATATTAAAAATTTATTTCATTCATTATACATCGTTAATTATTATTATATTATATAATAATTATAAAATAATAAAAATGTATTATTATTATTATATAATAATAAAAATAACATAATGCATTGTAATGAATTTTCAATTTAATGAGCTTTTACTTTTTTGTTCTTTTCATTTACAAATCAACAGTCAAATGTGCAATGTAAAAAAATTTGTCTTTTTCAAACATATTCGGAATGTTATATATAAAATTTAAAGCACATTTGGATGAGCAGATCAATATAAAACAATTATTATTATCTAATGAGATACATTATTCGCATTATTATAAATTACATGTCTAGCCATTTTCAGCGAGTAATTTTCGAATTAATCCAAGGGAAATAAAATATGAAAATCTGTAGAGTGAAATTGCAGCCCCCCCCCCCCCCCCCCCCCCCCCCCACCTCTCGTCCACTTTGTCGACAAAATATTTTATGGAATTCAAATTTGAGAGGAGCTCACGTAGCGTTTATGATCTTACGAAACTCCGCAAAGGTTAAATATTATTCTCCCCGCGTATTCTGTACGCATAAAACGTGCATGTTGAAATATGCTTTTCATATGCGAGCTAAATGTCAATCTCTCTTGATTTTTTGTTCGGAGCCCTTAACTCCAACTTATGGAGATCCCTCGAATCATGTAAAGTAAAACTCAGTCTTCAATTGTGCGTTTTCTCGATACTTCAAAGTTTACGTCTTTTTTAAAAGCTTTCCATTATAATGGAAAAACATGACTTCTATTTATGAAATACATCCTCCTCAGCCGTAGCATCAAATATCGAAAGATAGTCAAAGAAAGACGTCAAAGCAAATTTTCTTTTCTGATTACGATTCCATTTTCTTCCAATAGTTTCCATTCGAAATGCTATCCGACATCTTTGTAAAAATACAATTCACCTCCTCTCGCGAAATATGCACATATCTCATACATACTGTTTATTATGCTGCACAGTTTTTCTTTATACATCTAAAGTTGTCTTGTTTAAATCAATATATATAAGAAAATTTATTACAATATCTGAATAATTTTTTATAATTTTTTTGTAATTTAGTACACTGAGAAAAAAATACTTTTAATAAATATTTAGTTCAACACTGCCAACTAAAGACAGTAAATAAATGTTTGTTTAGTAAAAAAAAATGATTGTTAAATCACACAAATTAACATTTCTTGTATCAAATAAATATATCTTTACATTTAATAAATATTTAGTTGGCAAGTATTCAACTAAATATTTATTAAAATTGACTATATTATTTCTCAGTATATCATAAAAAATCTATCTTTCTAAATTGTACTTTGAATTTTTTATCAAACATGAAAATATCTATTCCGTTGTCTATACTTTGTTACGAAAAGCACGTTTACAGTTTAAGCTTACACAAGCTTTAAGCGAAGCCGTTACGTCCAACATAGATCAATCTGCACCACGATGACATCATTACAACTTCATTTATTCCACGTGATTTACCCTTAGCTTAGACATCGCCGGGAGGGGGAATGAAACACGATTTTAATCTCGGATCTTGCCTTCTCATGGAAACAGCAAGTTTAGAAGCATCAACGCACAAGAATATCATCATCCTCTATGTTCCTCTAGCGAACAATCTTCCCCGCTATCTTCATTTCGTCTAGAAAATATAAAAGAAGACCCTACAAAGACATCGCAGGGTCGACGAAAGGTTTGAGCGAAAGATAATATTTTCTGGCTTCTAAGCGCAGAGAGATGATGCCCCGCGCGTTGATCCTCGTGTCCGCATTATGGACATTCTGATTGAGCACCACAATTCAACCACGATAGATTCACCTAGCACTGTCCTCCAACCAGGATGATGATTATTCCGTGATCTAATAGCACGTACCGTCGCGCCCATTGTATGTCTCTCGGAATAGTGAGACGTGAGTACTTCCAATGCGTGCAGCACATACAGGATGCTTCTGAAATGCTTGGTCAAATTGCGGAAATAAAAGAAACGAAAACAAAAAGACATAGTGTAAATTGCAGGCAATCCGTTAAAACTTTTTACTGTCGGAGACATCGTTAATTTCTCATATCTGTGTTCATGCTTTTTGTCTCAAAACGACGTTGGTTTTCTAGCAAAGTTTGAACACTTGCCATTTCACATTTTCGTTTAACCTTCTAATTTAGATTGGACATTTGTTACAATCAACAATATTCGCGAGATATGTCTACAAGATACAAATAAAACACAATTTTGCATGTTATCATTTAAAAATAGTGCGTTTCGGAAACCTCACAAAATTCGTCATTCGCTATCGTCGTTATGTTATGTAATAGTAGCATCATATTGTTCAAATAAATAGATGATCGAGTCACTTACTTTTGTGATTTCTGTTATTGCTTTATGGCTGTACACATTTTATTGCGGGCTGCTGTTACAATTTTATATCACCCTGAGAGATATAAATCTGTCGAGAGATTGCTAGCATATTACTCATTGTTTTATACAAGCCGGAGTTTTAGTATTCAATAAAACATTTTTGATAAAAAAAATGTGGATAAAACAGAGAAAAACATTTTTAAATATTCTCTTATTAAAATTTAGAAAATTTTGAAGTTGCATGCAGTTTTATATTAATATCTTTTATTATACTTATTAGAATATTTAAATATTTCTCTATCTGATTTTATTAAGTAATGTATGTACTTAGTAATTTCTACTAACATGACTGTGTAAAACCACAGTTATGCTAATAGAATACAACGACATTTTACGCTAACAATAAGAATAAACTGCGGACCTTGTAAAAATTTTAATTTTAATTAATTTACTTAGTTTCTTAAAAAAATATCTTAATTAATTTTTATCATAAGTTGACTAAAAATGAAAGAGAAATATTTTATACAATAAGTATACTTAATCCTTATGTGTCACATGCTATAATAACATGAATGCGAATATATATGTGCACTGCGCAAACTACCAAGCTTTGAATAAATTAGAATGGTACGCTTCTACATGAACAGAACGCAGTCGCTTATGTTAGAGCTGGATTGCAAGCCTAAACTATCTGCTGTAAGAAAATCGTGTTGGCGAAACTTACTACGGTACTTTTCGTAAGCGCGTTAAGACAGTCCTTAATTATTCGGAGTTTGCTTTGAATTATAGATGCCATAGATGCGTCCAATACATATAAGCGTAACCTTAATGTTGACGGAAAGAGCTACTTGCAAAATCTTCGCGCTCACTAAGTTGACGGCAAATTGAATCAACAAATTTATCGAATTAACGGCGAACCACGAAAGTGGAGGCTAACTGTTTCTCGTAAACGTAGCAACTTTATGGCGAAATCATAGACGCAGTAATAACAATAGACCGAGCTGTATCAAATAGAGAGAATTAAACAGAAACATAGAATTGCCATACCATTCTCTCTCTCTCTCTCCTCCCCCTCTCATTCTTTTTCTCTTTCTCTCTCTTCTTTTGTGTGCATGGAAGCTTAGCAGGCTATCCCTTTTCTTGTTAGAGAGATACAGAGATACAGCACATAAAGTCCCTAAAAGTAAGAAGCCGGTTCCACCAACGCCGATTAATCCTAATCGGGATTAATTGTCAACTAATAATTGGTCAACTTTATTAAGCAGCAAATGAGATTGATTAATTAACACCTATGGCATCCATAAAGTTAACTGGCGTTGGTGAAACCGGCTTTAAGAATTTAATCTCTTTCCATGTTGTCTTATTTTTCATTAGCTTGATGAAAAATAGAAGAATCAATCAGATGATAACTGAGCGTGAAAAAATTGAAAAGCAAATGTGAAATGCGTTATACAAATGCGTAAGTACATGTGTACGTATATGTGCACATACACATACAACCTTTTTGCAGGGAATAGAAGTAGCTAGTTATTGTAACTGCCATTAGTTAATTACTTAGGTGCCTTGTTGTAATAACAATGCAAATTTTTGTAATAATATTTTTATAATAATGTAATATCAGAATTAAAACTGTAATAGTTATAACTAGTCAATAATTATAATAGTGGGTTGAGAAGTCATTCGTTCAAACAAAAACAGTTTTTGTAACTCGTAATTTGTAACTCATTACTTATTTTTTTTTTTCAATAGCGTAATAGACAATTTATTTTTGAAAGTGACTTTTCTTTATAGCGTAATCTCAGGGTTTAGTTAGTTATCATTACATAAAAAAATTGCAATATCATTATCAAATTATTATTATAAAAAGTAATAGAAAAGTAATGCCTATTTAGATTGGACGCAACAAGCGCCAAGCAGCGGAGCAGCAATCAATCAGCAAAGCGATATTTAGTAGCATAAAAAGTACTGCCTTGTTGGTTTGTTGCTGCTCAACTTGCTTGACGTTTGTTGCATTCAGTCTAAACTAGGCATAACTCTTCCATTCCCTGCCATTTTTTCAAACTAGAACATTGGCCAAACTCTTACTAGGGACTCTGTGGCAACTGTCTTCTATCTCTTTGTAGGTGATGTTTAAGGTTGCGTTTAGAAACTTCACTCGAATGCATCTAGGTATCATTCTATTCTTATATAACATTCGGTAAATAACAAGGATAAAAAAGATATACTTTGAATTTCTGAATGCACCCCAGATCTTCCGCTTTACGCTCGGTCTATCTTTTCTATATTTATAGACGAAATGTCGTGTAAACAGGCAATTTTTGAAACGTGAGCTGAGAGAACAAAAAATTCGTTTTTTACGATGAAAATTCAAGAAAATATATCTGTCGTTTGACCATGCTGCGATCTGCTGTTACGACAATGTCGATAGTCTCGTCGCATCACTTGTAACGAGGAGTGACATTTATGTCTCGGGAGCTTAAAAGTCAAGACAGGAAAATCGACTTTGGTTCACGAAGATCGTATAAAACGTAAAAAAAAAGGTGATGCGTGTATTTTGTGGCGACATTTCCCGCACCGCTAAAACAATTCGTACTTTATTGGATCTTAAAATTTTATTCAAGTTCAATCTCGCGCTTTTTACGACACAAGATTACAATTTAACGAGGAAAAAGAACCGACTAACAATAATCGAAATTATTATGATACTAAATTGCAAAAAAAAAATAAACACAGGAAAAAAAAAGAAAAATTAAAAATGAGGAAACAATAATCACGTCGTGTCTTCTCTAAGCTGTAGAGTGAAAAAAAAAATTTTTATCTAATCCAAATATATAATGTTACTGCAATGCGCATTTCATAAACACGTACGAAAGTAATTTTCGACATTACCTCGCTTAGTCAAGGGAATGGAAATGAGCAGAGACTACGTCATAATTATAGTATTCATCAAGGAATATTTGCATCATTTACCGGATAAGGCACTGCAAACGGTAGAATTCCGCACGACGTTGCTTAACCTGCATAAATCCTCGCATTGTGTCACTATTAATTAAGTCGATTGCAGCTGACCTCTTATACGTTACAGATGTCATAGTTCTGCTTTTGATTGTAGGTCAATTGCGCATTAACGACGAGTTAATCACGAGTGCACCCCCAAGCAGTTCCAATCCCACATGGTCATAAATGAATTATTTCCTAATGCGTACGCCCAATGGTTACGATTCTAATTAATGATTTAAGCGTAATAATTTGCAAATCAGATCGTGTATAATCTTGTCTGCGGCAAAATTTTTGTAATAATGTTACAATTATAACGATTTAATGATCTAAATTTGTCACGTGGATTTAGATTTTTAATATTTTATTGTAGTATATGAATTATTACATGTGTTTACTCTTAAAAAATAACTAACGTACGATTTAAGCTAAATGTTTGGAAATACTTTTTAAAAATTGAAACACTTTTTAAAAATTACTTAAATATCCAAATAATGTATTTTTTAACATAATAATTCTTTAGATCTGAACTGTTACTGAACCTAAAAAGTATTGTTAAAAATACATATTGTTATTATGAATATCTATTGAGTAAGTATAATCACAAAAATGTCAAGTTTTAAAAAGTATTTCCAAACTTTTGCTGTGTGTATATTATAAATAATAAGCTGCTTTCTGATTTGACGCTCAACAGATAAAATACTTTATTATATCTCATGTAGCACAACTAAGGGTTTAATTATGAGATGTTTGATTTTTTTCTTGAGAAACTTAAAAGCGCATGTAACATGAAAGCAACGAATTAACTACCAGCGTCGGCCTTTTGGACACAAATTCCAGGCGGCCTGCGTCCTGCAGAGGGGTAAATTAATGTAATTCCGTGCAAGTGACAAGCACACCGTGCCGTGGTAATGCACATATTTGTTCTGCCGAAAATACAGGCCGGGCCATTCCTGAGGAATAATTGAATTCCCACGGAAACGGTCGCGAGACTGAATTACGAAAATGCAGTAGAGATGCACAATGTGGGTGATTGGAAATGCAACGAGTATGTTGTTACCGAACGAAGATTGTGTTATCGAATAATTCCATTTCCACGAAAATAAGATGTTTTAACGAGTAATATTTTTCATTCTAAACAAGTCACAATTCTATTGAAGCTAAACAAAAATTCATAACGCTACTTCTAGATATTTATATCATATCTAAATATTTTTGGCCACTATACCATTAGAGAGATAGAACAAAGTTTCAGCTTTAAAAATATGTTTTTTGAATTGCGATATAATGATTTTTAATGGAATTATGAATAATCAAAGTCAAAATGTTTCTTTTATTTAATTTAAGATAACTTAGCAACAAAAAATCTTAGGAACATTTTTGAAAAATGATTTTATAGAGAAAACTTTAAGCTCTTACATTAGAAAGTAGAAAATTTTTGCAAGTTTTCTTTGGACACGTGACAAACCCACAAAGTGAGAAGAAAATTTCCCATTTTATCCAGTTCGTAGTTTTCTATGTATAAAAATTACCAAACTCACAAAATTCAATAGACTTTTCGAAAGTAAAGATTTTAAACTTTAGAATTCTTATTTTTTTAAATTTTGTAACGAAGTTATAGATAGCTGCTTGAATTTGGAAATTCGTAGCGCTACAAACTTTTATTCCAACCTAATAGTTGGGTATCTTTCCATGTTTAATCTCGCAAATACCTACAGAAGGAGAATACATAGAATCGAATAGCAGAGCAGAATCGACAAGACAATAATTTTTCATCTAAATTCCATCTAAAAAGAAACCGACAATGTCATCAAGAATAAAAAGTGTTATAACAATAAAAAAAACATTTTCATATAAAAGCGACTTTTTCTGATGGCAGTTTATTAAGTTGCGACAAATACAACAGAGCACGGATAAGTCTTTAATGTTATAAAATTGCGATTTACAATCCACGAAAGTTCATATGGCGACGTATTGAAACATTAAAACACGAATTATCTCCGAAGAAGTTAATGTGAACTTTTTCGTAATATCATAAGATTGGTACGTCAATTAAAAAACTTAATTATGTCGTGCGTGTCGTATCACTTTCACGTGTCAACGAAATTGCGCGAGGCAATTTGTTCAATGTTTAACGAGCAAACTTCTATCGTGCCGATGATGCAGATCGATTCGCCGGCGACAAATTGATTTCGTGCCTGAAAGATAGCCATCAGCAGAGTTTAGGAAGGAGATGCGGAAACGAACTTCTTCACGCGCACGTACAACCTCGTGAAAAGAAGCCTTGAAGACGGGAATCGTCGATCACCTCGTGATGCGGATCGCATCACGCGCAGAATAATGGGCCAATGCAAGCACGATGGAAATCATTTTCCGGGAAGTATTAATAATTACGATCGATCGGATATTTATGGAAATAGCGTCGGCGACAGCGATACGCGGCGCTCTCTTCCACTAAGCCGATTGCGAAGTTTCGCGACGGCGATAGCGGAATTATGGGAAGAAAGCAATAACGACCTCAAGATTTATGATATAGCACAAAATATACCCGGCTAATGTCCCCGCGGGGTCGCCTTTTACTTTCTGCCTACATCTCGTGCGCGAACGCAAGGTAGGTATCCACTAAACATGATAATGTCCATCGTTTTTCTTCTCGAAACGTCGCCCGGTATTATTTTCGAGAAAAAACGCGAATCGATGCTTTTAAAGCGTAGGTCGGTGCTTTTAAAAGGACTTATTCTCACGAGATTGTAAAAGACTCACTGTACTCCGCGCCGCTTTTCTCACCTTCTTGTCATCGTCGTTCTCTACGAAGCGAGACGATCTCGCGCATCAATCACGATAACAAAACCGCGTCAGAATGACGGCGAGATATTGTTGCTTCCCCGAGAAACTACAAATCTCTTTTTTTTTAACTTTCTATTTTGCATTGCTTCATCTCAATATGAAACGCTCGACACTTAATTACGGTATAAATTCGTTTATTTGCGTCTACATTTCGTTCGCAAATAATTTAATTATAATTAAATTAAAATTAATTAAAATATTGTGTAAGAAATGCATCACACAGGCGTACATTCGATATGTATTATAATACAATACACAATCATGTACAACTGAGAGTTAATTGAATGATTAATTCTTTTATAAGCTATCAATACGCACGATTGGAGATTCATTTTATTAAAATTGGAGCAACTCGATATTAATCCTATTATCCAAGTTAATTCCTTACTACCGAATGTTCGATTAACCTCGTTTCTCTTCGTCTCTCAACTTCCTCTCGCCTATTTAGCCCTCACTAACTCTCGACGGTCGTATCTCGTCTTCTCTCACCCGCCTCTCAGTCGTTAATTATCTTAGCTAATAGTATTCTAGTTCGATTATATTGTTAAATATCTTAAATATTTCTCCTGTGCTATCCTATTCCTTAGATAGCTATATATTTACTTACAAATTTTCGTACATAATAAAATATATACATAATTTTATCGTAATTTTTATTTCCTGCACTATTTTATCAAGATTGAAGTTTAGAATTTCTAATTTAACTAACTAAGAACAGAATTAATTATACTGTCACAATCAATGTGAATTCGCGATTGATTGATGTGGCATCATTTAACATAATAAATAATAATTGAAAAAGATAATAATGACAACGCGATAAAAATATTAAAAATTATTCAAAATTATAAATCAGGAAAATTCGTAAATTTAAAAAAAATTTTAATTAGTTGTTTGACATAAATTATGACTCATAACGTCCAAAAACTTAATGTATGTATGAATAGTATAATATATGTTCAATAAAAAATGACGAGATCAAAAATAAATCTTCTGTACACATAATTATAATTAAATTTTTCATATTTTCAATATATGTTCACTCTCGTAAATTTAAAATGATTTTATAAAAAATATTTATACTGTAATTTATACTATAATTAAATAATAATAATACAATAATATTATTCAAATATTAAATACTCAATTAAATAGTATTTTTAATATAAGTGACATGTAACTAATTATATGGCATAAAATATGTAAAAATCGTATCTAATCGACAACAGTTACATACATATACTTCAAATTAAATATTCTGTGTGTGATATATTCATCTGCTTCAGTCTATTTTAAGACAACGAATCTGTATCATATTTTTATAATGTTAATTTAACATTATACATGTACATAATTCTGAATATATTACATTTCATATTATTTTCACGATTCGTTACCTCCTTTTAAAATAAAATTTAATTAATCACTCACCGATACGATGTGCAACAATGGAGTTGTAGATCATATAAAACTGCGTTATCTGTGAAATAAAGAATCATAAATAAATATACAAGATCCAAATTACAGCAACACCCAAAATAATTAATATTTTACAAAATAATTCTCATCCATATCAAATTTTACACTTGTACTTCAAGATGTTCCATTATTCATTTAATAGAATAATTATTTTGAAAATAACTATTATTTTATAAAAGTAAGTTTTGTATTTCATAAATAAAACTCTTTTTTTTCCGTTTCTCTTTAATCATCCAAATAAATAAACCGAGTAAACAGAATGACTAATTTGTATAAACAATATAGAAATAATTACTCACCCAAGTTTGCTCCACCAACGCCGAATGCATCCCACGCTCCTCTTCCTCCTCTCAAGCTTCTTGATTGCAGTTACACAACACGCACTCGCGAAAAGCTGGTTAATTACGAGCGCAAACTCATTATTGAATACGTTAAGGAATACAACGATCGCGATACGTTAAGTAATATGTCACTTTGCACGGCACTCCCAAAGTTAAAGCTAATTAAAATTCAATTTGGTATAAATTTCTACAATTTCTACCACTAAGAATGGAAGCGATATCAAACGCACCGAGTAAATACTTGTGCACATTTATATGTTAGTTATGACTTGTGGTGATATACTATTTTATAGATACAGTGAGAGCAAAAATATTCAATTTATTCGTACAAGGAAATTTATTATAAAAAAAATCTTACTTGTAGAAAATAAACATCAATTAACAATTTTATACAATGAATACATTCCGTTCTAATAAACGAGCTTCGCATGTATTCTTTATTTTAGAAGCTAAATTTCTCGTCTGTACAAATACTTTTTGAGCATACAATTTTTAATAGATATTTTTCAGATAATATATTTTATATAATTAATATGCATCTTTTTGGTATGTATAATTTAAAAAAACATACAGTCTATTTTATTCTTTACGAATAAATTGTTAATTATCTAACAAGAAATGATCGTCAATTAAACATCGAATCGACGTCAAATTGATGTTGAAATCATCGTATTTATTCGACATCAATTCAATGACTCATTTTTCGCTGGATAATATTTGCTTTTTAAAAATAAAGATCTTTTTAAAATATTTTCTTTGTACGAATACTTTTTGTGCTCACTGTACGTAAATTTAGATAAGAAATACTTTTGAAGTGACTAAAAAGTCAGATTAATGTAAGATATATTTAAATTTAATTATCACTCGTAAAATATTGTAACAAAACAACGATTTCGTTGTACAATATTTCTGTCCCGCTTCGATCTCTTCAAGCAAATAAATCGTGCAAAAATATTTACTCCAATAAATAGCCATTGCTTATACGAGTCGTTAAATGCGAGAGTTAATTAATTACGCGTCCGATAACAACTAACTGTTCACGAGGAATGATCGCGTTCTTCTGTAGCTCTTGTCATGAACGCGTTTCGAGGCATAATAATACACAACACGGAACGTTGTGTCGTTGGAATTTAAACCGCGCGGCGTCCTTGCATAAATAAACAATACGTACGCCGGAAAAGGAACTGTCGAGACGCTAGCTAATTACACCGTTGGAAATATTAACATGCGCATTATAGAATATGTAAATCGAATATTCCGCTTCTCGAATTGATTCCTAACAATCTTAACGCACAATATGAGCTCATCGTTTTAAATTATTCAAAACAAGCGACGATTCGCGTATTGCTCTGGGCTTTTAATCCGAAAACGATAGACAAGTTATGTATAACTCGACGATAAATTTAAAGCGCGATGCTCACGAAATTTGTATCTGAATTCAAGAATGGTCCGAATGTGACGAAATAAAAAAAAGTATGACAAAACATGAATTTATAATTCTCATTGCCTCCATTCCAACAGCTACATATTTTAAATGAACAATAGCGCGAAATATTAAGTGCGATAAATAGCCGATGATTTGATGTATATATGCAATTATAACTTATATTAATATATAATATTGAAATCCTGATAAAAATTTATCTTAGAATTTTTATACGAATTAGAATATTTTTCAGAAATACTCAAAAATAGTCGGAAAGTTCACATCTTCTCTCAGAATTTTTTATACATATGAATTCTGAAATATTGAGATTTCTCATCCCATAATTTTTAAAAAATATTTTGAAATTTTGTAGATTTTATAACATTTCATCAGAAATTATACTTACAAAAAATTATAGAACTCTTTCGATATTCATAATTAACATATATTTATATGAAAAATTCTAAGAAAAATTTTCACCAGGGAACCTAAGTGAAAAACTCGGAATATTTGATCTACATTAATTTTGAGATAAATAATTCACACGCACGAATTATTTTATAATTATATCGAAATTGTAAGCGGCACGTGCCGTGACTTGCTTGCTCAAATGTCAATATCTGAATAGTATTTAGCTACTTTGTATATCCACAGACTAGGGGAGATCGCAGGTCTCTAATTAACAAGGGTAAATACAATATTAACGTTTAATTTTCAAAAATATTATTCCTTTTAGATGTTTTATTCCGTACTTTCTTTGTTCTAGTCGTGCCAAGAGGTGCGCTGAATTTTAGTCAGATAAACTAAAATTTTCATATGCTTAAATTTTGATTATTGTCTAAAAAAAAATCCTTGCTTACGTATTAATTAAATGATCATACTACCACTTACAAAAAGCAATATATCTAAATAATATCTAAATTTGAAATTACAACTGCGTTTTCAAAAAGTGTTAATTATATCTCGATCTCCCCTACTCACTTTATCAATTTTGCATGATAGAAAGTACAGAAATGCATTCAACCGATTGCTAATATGTACATGCATACATATGTATACATGTTGTCTATAAATGTATCACATAATCTGACAATGAGTGTATCATGTAAATGTACACCCAGAAAGGATGTTTTGTTCAATTTAAAGAAATGTTTCTTTGCTATACGGTTAAAGAAAAAATTTCTTTGATTTGTGAACGTCATTTCTTTGATTTAAACATTATTTTTTAGTGTTAAATAAATAAATTTTATTCGATTAAAAAAAATAATGTTTAAATGTTAAAGAAATAACGTTCACAAATCAAAGAAATTTTTTCTTTAACTATATAGCAAAAGAAACATTTCTTTAAATTGAAGAAATCTTTTCTCTGGATGTATCAGATGAAAAGTATCTTAGTCATAAAAAAATTACACACAGAAAAATACATATTCTAATTGAATATTAATTATAAATTTCAATTAAGTATTTCAAAAGTTTATATTGTGGCGATTATATTACCACTTTGTCTGCTAAACGCGCAACAAGTCCTCGGAAATATACACACGGATTCTTAATACATATAGGAGGCATCGCCGAGTGGCTTGTCGCTCGGTGCACTTGACTCGTGATCTATAGATCTGGATTCGATCCCATCTTCGCCCATATACGCGATTTTTGCATTTAAGGAGCCGAAAATGGCTCTATCTGGTGATTAAGAGAAGCCAGCGCCGGATTCGGCGTTAAACTGTAGATCCATCTAACTGACTCCGAGAATGGATAAATCTATTATTATTGAAAGTGAGAAAAACAAGCGAGCCTCTGCTCTTCGAAGAGGCTCTAAGGCTTGATACATATAACGTTCTGGCACTATGATCTCCAATAGAGAGGTCTAAAAGTCAACCAGGGGATATAATATAATACATGTTACATACTTCGTTCACGAGACTAATAGTAGCACCTTTAAATTTGACAGTTACTTTTACCATTCTTCATATCGCTCATGCACTCAAAGAGAAATAAGACAATGTATAACGCATTCACAATTATACACTAAATTATAGTTAAACGATGGCTCTAAAATGCATAATTCCTTTAAAAATTTGTAAATGTATTTAAACGATCGCTAAACCGAAAAATTTTAAATTGTTAGAATCATAATAACAAAGATGTGATAGCAATAAATAATGACAAAAACTAATATTTTGCGAGAGAAGAAGATTCGGGAAAGTCACAAGCGACCGAAAGTACGAAATCGGAGAGTCGATTTTGAAATACGATCCTTGTAAAACATGTGCTTCGAGATAGTTAAAGCTCACTTATTCATTTTTTTCCGATATAACCGAGGGACTCCCGCGTACACAGATCGGATATAGTTGTCATGCGAGTTCGTAATTTCATTATTTAATCGTAAAGTCTTACCAAAAAAGAAAACACTGTGAAATAAAGATGAAGATTCTAACTTTAAACGATTTAATTCAATTCTTGCCTCCAACGGTCACATCCCGGTATCACCAAAATATATTCGCAAATTATTAAGTTCATATGCAAAAATGGAAGTTATGTCCCTGAGATTAAGAGAAGAATTCCGATGACGCGCGCGATGACCAGGCTTGTGAACATTTGAAGGGAGGGCAGGACGAAAATCCGCCTTGTTCGAGTCCAGTTTTTCTCATATTTCTATTCGAAGTGGCTTGGACCATTCAAGGCAGACTAAGCAAGGGAGAGGCAGAGGATCGACGTGTTGGAAATGTGGAGTTGGAAACGAATGCTGCAGATTCCATGGACCACCAGACGTACCAATATGTCCATCCTTTTAGAGCTGGGAATAAAAGATCAGACTATCCACTATGTGTAGCCGACTACTATATGGCCGATGCTTCGGTCATATAACCAGACGTGGAGATGACAGTCTTGAAAAATTAGTAATCGTTGGCAATGTCGAAGGAAAAAGATCACCAACCGATCCCCACAACCAGATAGATAAACCAACTAAAAGAAGACAACTAAATTCTGCAGTGCAATAAGGATAGCCACTGACAGAAATCGATGGAGACAATTCGTTTGCTTCCAAATTACATCAAACGGAGATTTTTCAATCATAAAGGATCGACTTGAAAAAGAAATCATAAGTTCATCACAAATATCATATTTATCAAAATATATATTTTGAATCCTAATAAATCTAAAATATATTTCAACCAAGATTATTAAATTAAAATAAATTTAATTTGCTTATTATATAAAGTCGCTCCTTCGATAAAATTTTAAAATGTTATTTTATAATATTCTTCAAAAGAAAATAAATTCTAAGTACATAGTAATAATTAAATTTTTTTTTAATTTACAATAAGTATAGAGAATTTTCTTTTAAAATTTACCCTGAAAATGTAGTAGCTCTGATACAATATTTTAAAGATTTTTTACCATGCACTTCAGTAAAATTAATCAAACTTATTTTATATTTTATTGTAGTTTTATGAATGAATGAGAGAGATTTACATTAAAATTCTTCGAAATACAATATTATTCCACAATCATTTTCAGGGTAAATTCTAAGAAAAAATTCTCTCTGTATATATTTTTAAATTGTCAAAAAAGCATTTTTTCAAAATAAATGTCACTAAAAAAAATACTTTTCTTAAAAGTACATATTTTTCTGTGTGTATATAAAAATGATATATCATATAAAAGTATTGCTTCATAGCGGTTTTATTCATTTTGTTAAATTATCGAAGAGTATAACAAAAAAATAAAATGCAGTATAAAAAATTGCAAAAACTATAGATCAAAAAGTAATGTTCATTGAGCTGTGACTATCTGTGTGATTTAGATAATACGTGTAGATATAATTACAATCAAGAATAATTACTTTATGGCCGTAATGCCTGTTCTATAATAGAGTTGCAAGCCATAAGCCGTAAGAAGTCCTAATCGATTATTTTTTTCATATTCGACTGTGATTGATCAATTTCTTACGGCTTATGGCTTGCGACTCTATTGCAGAATAGATTTAACTCTTATAATTAGTTTCAAAGATAAAGACAAAGTAAGCAATCTAGTTAATGTACAAAAGATTGTAAATATAAAAAAACCTGCTACGAACAAAATAGACGTACGAATCTATCGTTGTCAAATTATTTTATCATAACGCTTGATTGTTAATTATAAATTTAAAAAAACTGTCGTGTTTTCTAACATTTGTCGCGCTCGCATGTCAGCACTGTAGACAATGGATACGATATGCAAAGCGACTTTTAAAAATATCACGACCTGCTCGTTCGAATGTCAACGTCCGAATAATATTTAGTGACTTTGTGTACAATGCGCGCAACAACAAACTCCAAATATTTC
This sequence comes from Acromyrmex echinatior, assembly GCF_000204515.1. Next base: position 416,296 of record NW_011627095.1, on the reverse strand, counting down.
CTTTTCAGATGTAAAGTGCGCGAACGTACGTATTTCTATAGTATACTCTAATTTCCGTTAAAATAAGTCAAATGGAAATGTGTAATGCCTTGTTGAACCAACTACTGTTATACGTGTGAAATTGATTTATTATATTATTAAATGTACATACGTTTTGATCCACCATTTCGGATTCTTTTCAATATAATATTTAAAGTCCGTCTAAATATCGTTTTGATTACGTCATTATACTTCCTGATATAATGATATAATTAAAGTGTGCGATAGAATGAAGCAATGGTTAACTGTTTGATCTTTAAGATTTATCTGATCACTATCTTTGACTATCATTATATCAGAAAGTATAATGACGTAATAAAAGTGATATTTAGACGGACTACATCCAGTGGTTGACTCAACAAGGCATTATATATTTTCATTGATTTATATCAACCTTACGTACCATTGCTTTCATATTGTTAAAGTAAGTACTTTTAATTACATTAAACAAATCTTACAGGCTGTATTGCTAATTTTACATTTATTATACCATTCTAACGTTAAAATAAGTACTTTCGACTATTATCAAACAGATCTTACAGGTGTATTACTATTAAATGACAAATTATTTTGACTGATTTAGAAGAACATAACCATTTAGTGTAAAGTATATTTTTACATATGCTGTTCACGTTCGAAAGTGCGGTTTAATGCATATAAATGCAACCGTGGATTCCTGAAACGTGCATAATTCATTTTATACCTTTTATCAACCTTTCCACTTCTATCGTAATATATCTATGAATTTCGCGATAATAATACTTTTCAACGATGTTCTGCGCACTCTACCATTTCTGTTTCAAAATTTATATGCGCAGTATGCTTGACGTAAAAATGGTACAATAAATATAAGAGAAATGAATACCGTCCGCGTAAAGTACAATGTAGATATTAAATCATACAAGTTTTACATTAAATTTTTTTGTTTTTCGCATGATCTGTCAGACAACTTGAATTTTATACTCTTAAGCCCAAATAGTTGCATTATATTTTTATTATATTTCGATTATTCTAAAATCATTATACACAGTCATAAATTTAATTTCTTCTTTCTTATTCTGATATCTTCATGGTCATACTTCAAAAAAGCTATACTACTGGTTACTTTGGATAAAATGATTCGAATCATTTTTGAAGTGTTAGTAAATCAATAGTATTAATTCCATTGACTTCAAAAAATTACAATATATAATTTCATCCTTTAAGAAAATGGAACAATAACCTTGTAGTGAGAAATTCAATTTTAACATTAAAAAAACCGTAAACGAGTTAACTTCGGAAAAATGAGTTTTATTACTGAAAAAATTATAACTTTGTAAATTTATAATATTTTCAAATGCATATTTCGCCTAATCCTCTTGAAATGATTTACTGTATGCTCCGATCATTTTGACCTACGGTGACCATGAAGAGTTAAAAATGTATATATATATATATCTCTCACAATTCTCCTCTATATAACATAATTGAACAACAGGTATATCAAATTAAAATACTGTTAAACGAGGTCAAAATAAAAAAATCATAATATAAAAAAAATGGAAATCATGAGAATAATAATTTTGAATTACAAGCAATCAAAATTATCCAATAATATCGATAAATTTAGTTAATTATAAAAAAATTTATTATTTTAAAAAAATTATTGGATATATCTAATAAATTTTTATGTAATCAGGATAAATACATCTGTCTTAGAAATAATATTAATAAATTCACAATACATTGCTTAATACGCACAAAAATAATTTATTCATTGGTCAATTTAAAAAAGAGCAGATTTCTTCGTAAATTTATTTTGTAAAACATTAAATTGTGAAAAATATGCTTAGCGTTAGACCCTATCATGTCTCTTGATATTTCGAAATGATAACAAATCGACTAATATCGCCTTGAAGTTTGTCGGTATTCTGTGCACTATGCACGAAGTTTCAAGTATTATTCGAGTGTTGACATTCAAGTGAGCATGTCACAGTATGAGCAGCATATCTTATTCATCATCTATCAAAAAGCAGTCGTGATAAATACTAGAAATAGCTTTCTACAACATATACAATTAGTAATCAAGCATAAAATCATTTTGAATTCATATATTTCGCATATTTCGTTTGTCATGCTAATTTATAAGATTTGCGAATGTCAAATCTCATAAATGATGACGAGAACCTCTGTACTCCTTTCGAATTCTCTCTACTTCTGTTGCAACATGCAAAAATAAAAGGACAATAGATAAAATCGCTCGATTTCTTCAAAAAAATTAATTGTAATGTAAATTATAAATAATGTTATAGTTATTTGAGTCGTTATAAAAATAAAATAATTATAATACAATTGATATTAAATAATTAGAAAAAATATCAGTAAATCTATATATATAATTTGTTACATTTTTTAGACAGAAATCAACTTATTTTTCGCATACTCCTATCGCGATTAATGCAAAATGTCATGTAATTATTCTGATAAACAATAATAATAATAAGCAAGCGTAATAAATCATATTATTGCAAGTGTTGTGTAAATGCAACAAACGAATCTGAGAGCAGAAGAAGACCTGTGGAAAACATCAAGTGGTAGTGCTGTAATCAGAACTGAGTAAATTATTACTTTTTATTTGTTATTTAAAAAAATAATTATTTGTAATTTCATGTACAAGTAAAGATAGAAAAAGATTTTTCTATTTACTTCGAGCATTGCTACAATTTAGAAATGTTTCTGTTTTTTATAGCTTAACATGATTTCAACGTAAGGTAAGATAGTTACGAATATGATACAATTTTAAACAAAATAAAATAATCCAATTTTCGAGGTTCAAATTTTCGAGGTTCAAATTCTTATCTCATTATAAAAAGTATTAAAAAATATCAAATAAGAAAAAATCAAATTTAAACTTTGAAAATTAGATTCAAATTTTATTTCTTTTAGAATTGTACCATGTTAAATTGTACCTCTAGTCACAATTCCGTTAGCTGCGTGTCATATTGAGATGACATATTATCTTTTAACATATTTAATCTTTAAGTTTGTGTTACTCAATCAACTTAGTAAATATTTTATATTGCTTATCAACTTATTAAATATTTTATGCACAAATTGTTAGACACAAAAATTTTTAGAAAACGCTATTAAAAGAACATCATAAAGATATAACTCATTAAAAATTTTATTTGATTCAATTCTTTATAATAAACTTTTATAAGCAAATTATAATAAATTCAATTTTCAAATTTATTGCTCAGAAAATTAAAGAGAAACCAACGAAGAAAAAAAAGTAAAATAAAACTTAACAAGTATAATATCAATACTTTTATAATATAATATTTTTAAAGTTTTTCATGATGTTCACATCCTGATATGAACAATAAAATTTGAAATAAAATATTTACATATTATGTACATAAATTTTTAAAGATAAATAATTATCTTGAACATAAAAAGGAAGATAATAAGTTACATTTTATATTCTGTCCCTTCCTAAATATATTGTTAATAAAATTTAAGATCTATGATCTGTCTATAAGTTTTTACGATTAAATATACACGCTAATATAATAAACCAATATTTAGAGATTCTTTCAATATGCATTTTACAAATTTAAACGATAGATAAAAAATATCTCACTGTCAGAGAAAATATTTAAACTAACTTATTTGATAAAAAAATTGATTAATATTTATTATTTATATCTGTTCTTATAATAAATAAATCAATCTTACTTTCAAATTTTTTTATAACTTATCCATTTTTATTCATTAATAACTTGATTTTATATCAGCTAAAATAATAATGCTAATGAAACCTGAATTTCAACTATCTCGTATATTGCGATAATAATATTGCAATATGCTCCGCAACACTCCAGAATAAACTCCAGTACATTGTCACTTTTTTATTAAAAAAATATTTCATTTTTCTTCCTCAACTACTTTTCTTCCGACATCCTAATGATTTAATAATTCTTGCTGAGAAGTTAATTTATGTCTACGAGGTACGGATACGTGCAAGAAGGAAGCGTCCCTTCTTGCAACATCTTTATATCGTGTGAGAGTGTATAGGTGATGTTATCTACATTATTATACGGTATCGTGCGGAAATTATATTGCAGCATATTGCGCCGGACTGGCAGAGTGGTACGTACACGCAGAATGTTGCACGCAGTCTATTGATCCATATTTTCTTGTCTCACAGCGTGATTTACAACCACCGCTGGGACAAACGCCAAATTGGACAATATTATTCCCACAGAAAACCGAAAGACGGATTATAATGTAATCGCTTTTTTGATTCTCTGTTCAAATAATAATCTCTAAAAATAAAATAATAATTGTAATCCTCCATATTTAAAAATATAAAAGATTATATTACAAACATTAATTCTACATTACTTATTTCGTGAACACGCAGTATACATTTTTATGTAAACGTGATACAATAAAAATCGAAAGAAACCTTTATCGGAACTACATGTCGAAAAGAAGAGAAAAAACTTATATAAAATACTCTTTAATAAATTTTCTTTATTGTTATAAAAGGAATTGTATTCAAAACTATTTTATTAAAAAGGAAAAAGAGCTGACTTATCTTTTAGTATTTATCAACAAAAACAGAAATTGATGAAGCTTTATATAATTTAAACAAAGACGATCTTTGTTCCGTAACGTAGGATTAAATTTTGTGAAATATTATCGTATACAGCTCGCTTAGAATTATTCTCTCTGCTATCTCGTCCGTGCGCGTTGTTCTTATTCCCTTACACCCTATACATCTTCCCAAACACGTACATATTTTTCCGGTTTATCGCAATATAACTTAAAGCAGGTGTATGCGGCTTGTAAAAAGCGCCGAGTGTGCGACGGGGAAATCTGGCTTCTTCACCGTGCTCGGCACATCCGTAGTGCACTTATACACGCATACACGTCCCACGACTATGTTAACGCGCGCGAAAGCACGTATGTATCCGTAGAGTTGCCGTTGCTGCAACGAAATCTGCCCGAGTCGGCTTATTCGGCCGTCGTAAACCGCGAGTTATAATACGCCCACGCTCTCACTCTCTCTCTCTCTCTCTCTCTCACTCTCTCTCTTTCTCTCTGCGGCGCTTCATCGGAATATAAAGCTAAACTGATATTCTCTGGCAGGCTTCCCGTTTATGGCAGCGAAGGAGATCTACGAGAGTTATGACGTACGTTTATCCGAGAAATATTAAGGAGAGATAACGTATCACTTATCGGGGATCATGCCCCGCCACCCTCATACGCTCCAAAAACAGATCTCATCACGACTGAGCGGATCACCGACGGTATCTGAGAGAAGAGATGGAGTATCTTAGACGTTATCCGTGGGACTCGTAAGGAGTTCAGCAGCCGCGCGAACGTAATTCAAGTTTGTCCGTCTTTCGGGTCAGTGCGCCTGTCTGCGCTGAAATACCACGGAGATACCTTCGAGCTGCCGCTCATTCGCGTAAGAATGGCCAAGTTATAATTACTGAACGGAATCAAAGAGTACATCATCGTGGGAATTTCTTTCTGGAGAAAGAGACGATTAATCAAATAGATTACGCGACTTGAATTATCCTTTTCTTTTTGTTTCTTTTTTTTTTCATGGAAAGTAGGAAATGATGATTTGTTAATCTTCGATTACTTCGGAGAATTATACGATAATGAGATCTCGATTTATGAGAGTAGCAAGCTATAAATAAAGCTTAATTTTTTTTCTTAAACTTCTCTGACGTCGGAAAAAAATTTTTTTTAATAGGCTTTATTTTTCTAAATTGTGGTCTGATGTCAGATGCAATAACGCGGGTCGTCAGCGAGATTAACAAAAATCCTCGGACGGTAGATGACCTGTAATTTTTTTCATGCGACGCAAGACAAAGAATGAAAGAGCTTAGTTAACATGCATACTATATTTATTCAAAAGTTTTCGTCCGCCAAGTTGACGCCACGGGAAAAATATGGTTGCATAATAGCAAGAGTATGTGCAGTATAATACTCTTAAATTAATCTGTATAAAGATAAACCGAGTAAGGTTTATTTTGAGATAGCGTATCTCTTACAAAGATGTTTATTGATGAGACAAAAAATTTTGCATTACGTTCGGACAATTAAATTTTGCAATAAAAACACATATCGTCAATAAAAAATGACATTGAATCAAAGATTGATGTAAAATTATCTTTTAAAAGTGTGAGTTTCAGTGATAATTAAAAATTAAATATTTGAGGATTTTATACGCACGTCTGCGAAACCTTGATGGTTCCGGAAAATGCCGTAAAATTCGTTCCGTCGTTCTCCGTGAATGTCTCACGCGGATTACCGCGAAAAGCTCGGAATTCTGACGTAATATGCATCACGTAAAATTAGAACGGTTTTGCCTTTTATTATATGCACGAAATCATAAGAAATTGTAGAGAAATGTTATGAGCATAAATGTTAATGGTTATTATGGCAGCAACTAAAGAATAAGCAGTAAAAAATTGTTATTGACTTATATTTTCCCCCTCTCTCTCTCTCTCTCTCTCTCTCTCTGTCTCTCTCTCTCTTTCTCTCTCTTTCTTTATGTATAAAAAAATTAATTCATATTTTATCTATACCATTTCATTGCATACAAAATTTCTATAGCTTAGTTTTCATAATTCAGTTTTTATTTGTAAATTTAGTCTGTTAAAAATATACTTTCTTATTAAGTTAAGTCCAATACATGCGACGATAACTTTTATAGAACGTTTTAGGCTGGATATGATCAAGTATCAAGTCCTCCTTTACACAGCGCGGTGCAAGCTATATTATTATTATTATACTGTATATTTATTATATTTTAAAAAAATATTACATAACAAGGTCTTTTGTTATTCAATACAATACTTTTGTTATTATATAGGAGATAATATACAACAAACTATGGATTTATAGATAAATTAGTTTGGCAGGTAGTATTAATGTTATGACGAAGTTGACAACCTCAAAGTTTCTGCGTAAAACGCACACCGCTACGTTCCATCGTTCGGAAAAGCCGAGCACATTTTATGCAAGCGAAAACTTTCAGTCAGGCAAATTTACAGAAGATTACGACAAAGTTTTTTCATAATGCCAAGGTAAAAGTAAGATGGATACGAATAGAGATGTGTAAACCGACCGGCATCTTGCGCTGGATTACATCAAAGCAAAATCGCGTTACTGATACAAACTTACCTCCGCAAATGTTTTTCTGTTCAAAACAACTGCAGCGTGATAAATAATACAGTTACGCAAATTTAAATTACAAAATATAATTAATTAAATGATAATTAATAAACATAGACAAAATGTATGCAATTATGAAACTCAATGTGATTAATATCTCATATTAATGAATAATGTATATATTACAAAGCATATCAATATAACGCTATTAAACTACTATGCTATGTAATTGAAACAGACAAACATGATGTAGGAATAATAAATGCTTCATAGTTCAAAGTTTATATTTAATTATTGTGTCAAGAAAATGTTAAATATAATTTCTTTAATTAATTTCCCGTATTAGATTTTACATTATTTAGTACATTCTTGCTGTAAATATATAGAAACTTGCGTCTCAATGCAACCTTTAAATAAATTTAAAAGTAAGGATATTAAAAAATTCATTATAAAAATTCATTTTTAGAAAAGGGGATACAACGTTTTTTTATAATTAAAATGAAATTACTTTTTAAATAATACTTTTAAAGATTTAAAATAATTTTGATAGATTTGATTAAAAAAATTTTTCAGAAAATAATATAATTTTAAATACATAATACAGAATTTAATTAAGCAATAGTAAATTAAAATCAACCGAAAAATGTTCAAACATAATAAGCAAGGAGGTCATATCCGATAAAAACTTTGGTGCTTAATAATATTTTTGAGTGAATTTTTACGATTTCCAGTTCAAGCAAACTGTACGTCAAATATATTTGTGGGTCTTAAAACACAGTTAAAATTTAATTAATTAATTAATACAAAATTGTGTAATTACACTAATTAATTATATTGGATACAATTACGACCGATTCAAGCATCAATTGAACAAAACTCGACTTGAACATAATAATGCGATATTACACGCTCAATTCTCAAAGGGCTTTCCGTTTAACGAGAGAAATATTTTCGTGGAGTAAAACGCCGTTCGTAAAATGTAAGCGCGCATTTACTCGTAAATGAGAACGACTCAACCGACGACGGCACTTTCATACATATAAGGCTGCACTCCTTGATGTTCAAAGGACTGAAAATATACAGGACCGACCTCAACTGACAGGTTAATACGACAATATCGTCGAACTAATACTACAGATACGAGCGCGCCCGACGCAAGATCATTGAATTTCAGAGGACATTTAATAATCGGGCGGTTGGTCTCTCTGTTCCGAAGTAGAAGTTCCAAAGTGCCTGCGATAAACAAGTGCCTCCAATTGACGTCAGTGCAAGAATCTAAGCAACCGCATAGTCAATGAAGGAGACGAGACCGAGGAAAAAGCTTTCGTTGAAATCGCTTCGCTCGTAGCTGGATTACTCGGTCAGAGGAAGGAAACCGACAACTAGTCCGGTTTTCACGTAGCGAAATCTACTTGTACGAGTTTCCGCAGAACGTCACGATTGTATGGAGAGAAGCAGTGGTCAATTCTCTTCCAACCGACAGCGTTTCCATTCGCGCGAATACTCTCGCTGCCTCACGATTCCAGCACGACTAATTCTTTACTGCGAATTTCACGAAAGAATCTAAGGAGCAAGTGCAGAAATTCATTATTTTTAATCATTACAATTTTCGATCAATTTATAAACCCTAACCATTAATTATATCTCTACATGGAAAGAATGATTTTTAAAATATCTAAAAAAATTTAGCTACATAGATAAGTCTAAGACAATAATTTCGTTAATCTATTCTAGTCTAAAATACAATAATTATGTAAGACGCTCGACCTGGTTCCGAGAATATCAAAACTTTTTGTAGCATTGCTCATCATACTTGAATTTTCTACATAATTACTTTGATGATATAACAAAATTATTCTCCAATCTGTATCTATCTAAGTTTTTAGATGCTTCAGCAAAATCGTTCTGTCTATATATATGAAAAAAAAAGAGGACAAAAAGAAAGATAGAGAGAAGGGAAAAAGAGAGAGAAGTACTAACAGATGTACTTAACGAGCCGAAAACCTCACAAAATAATAGTGAGGTAGTATGTTATACGCTGCCGCAAACAAACTACTGGTTAATACGCGGTTTTAATTAGACGAAGTATCGTAATTAGTAGTAACGTTGCGGCTATAAACTTGTGCGGCTTTGAGATTACCTTCGTTTGCGAGCTCTTATGACAATCTCTCGATATATTATTCTGGTAATTAAGATGATTTTATAATTAATTAAATGATTAAAACTCATTGAAAGTCGATTTGAAAAAAAAAAGTTTGCGATTATTTTTCCAACCCGTTTCAATATAACTTATAGATACTGCAGTATAATTCAAATTACTGCCAATTATATGAAATACAATTGAGGCATGCTGACATATTTCGTTCCATTGTGAATAAATTTGCTCTGCGTATAGCCAGTTTTAGCTGCTTTTATTAAGGGTAGTTTAAACAATTTTTTACATTAGAAAAAGACAGAGAAAAACAATTCATGTTAACTGATTCACTAATTTTGCTTTGTCCCCTTTCATGAATTTTAAAATAAGAAATAAAAGTAAATCAAATTACAACTATAGATTGATCATTTCTATCTCTTTTTAATAAAATAAAGTTAAATATAAATTAATTGTCTTTGGATGAAATCAATTTGTGGCGATTGAAGAAAAGAAATGAGAAATAGTCGTCATAGAATTCACAAAGTTTTCAAGATGGTGATAAAATATGATATTTTTAGACATTTGATTAATTTAGATCTGGAAACGTAAATGACTAAAAATCGTGCAACGATAATATTATTAATAATATTACACGACGTTTATTTGGGATCATATGAAATCTTTCTAAGATATCGCCGCGTTATTCGAAGGCGCTGTCGAAGAGGCCTCTTCGGATTTAAGTGGCTTTGCGAACGGATATTGTGGATCTCTAATTTATGACGAAGACGGTATGCGAAAGGAATTTCTATGGTATAGCTCACAGGCAACTACGTGTTACCTGAGAGGTAACCAGAGAACAGCTAAGGCGCCCCTGTAAATTATTTGATTAAAGAATAGGGAAACAGCTGCTCTCTCCCATAATTCTTGAAGCAATGTCGAGGCGCTAATTATTTTTCATTACTAATTATCAAAATAACTCGCTCGTGAAAACTTAAAGGGAAACCGCTAGTAATACAACATGATGTATTCAATTTTCTACACCATAAATAAGATACACAGGGAGAAAGATTTTATACTTATCCTTACAAAGCCGGCGCAATTTTGGCGTTTCATTTTAGCAATAATAAAATACTATAATGACACACAATATCGTCAAGAAATATAGAATAATTTACAAAAGTTGTATACTTCTTTCTTTTTCAGAATTGAGTTATGTCAACTCCACTTTAACAAAACCGTCGGGATTTCTTCGATAATCCTTCCTTTTTCCTTCTTTTCCCAAGCATAGATATATAACGATGATTAAATAGTCCCTTCAACATTCACAAACCGTTGTAGCATTGCTTAAACTGAGTCGATGCTCCTTACAGTAAAGTATCTTATTACCAAGCTCGTTCTAAGTCTCTTATTACCGATCGTCAAAATGGTTCGCATCTTATTCAGAATTTTAATGTAAAGAGTAAATTACAATCCGCCGACGCGTTTTTATTAATATGACATAAAATTATTACACTGAATAATTCCGATAAAACAAAATGAAAATATATATTTATATAATATATATTTATTTGAATGTAAATTTTTTATATTCAAGAAAGATTATAATAACACAATACTGGCAATTATCTAATAATAGTCGCATATATAAATAATTATAAATATTGCATAAAAATTAAACTTTTACGTAAGACAATGCAAGAACGTCTAGTATATTTATAATCTTTGAAAATCACAATTTCCGGGAGTAAGAAACTTACATGGGTTCAATTTTAAGCTTTGCACGAAATACCCATTCTTAGTTAGGTACGAATAGTTATCTCGAGACAGCGATGTTTCGATTCTAGAACTACATCTACCAGTTGAAGCAGCATTACAACGAAACAGTCGCGTATAATGAAGTGTACACGTGCAATGTAGCGCAACGCCGCCCTACTCCTAATAATGCTCTTGCATATGTATTTATAATGAATTTCGGGAGCATTGTGCGAACATATCATGTGTTTTCTAGGCTGTAAGAGTTGCCTGCAGCAACTCACATCGACTATAAATCATAGTCACTGTCGAGAAAATTGTAGATATAAGAAACCTCTTATATACGAACTTCTAAGGTCTGACCATAATCATCCTTTTCTACTGAATCTTTCATACTACAATTTTCACCATTATAAATTACCTTCAAAATTAAAATTTGCACTTTTTGTTAATTGTATTTATATTCGTTATTGTACGCTCGTACAATATTTAAGAAATGAATACTCTGCAATTCTTTTATTAATTATAGTTCATATCGCCGCATAATATAATTTCAAACATAATTTTATTAAATACAGTCGTGAGAGATAACTTTAACTGCAAGGAAATGTTGTAGTATCTAAAATATGATTATTACTTCAAATAAATTTTAATAAAATAATTTATTAAATTAAATTTATCTACAACCTCATATAAAATGTCAAAATTCTTATCAGAATTTTTCTATATCTACTAATTCAAATTTAACTACTACTTTAAATTAAAAGATTTAGATACAATCTTACTCAGCTAGAATACTCACGCAGCAATTTTTTTTGTTACTTATTTCTACAAAATGTTATTTGCATAGAACATTGCGTGTGTTTTAATATACAAAAACCAATATATTCTCTCTTTTTTGATCGCGCGTGCGTTACATCGACGTAAAGCTCGCTGCGCAAAAATAGAACGAACCACCGATCGAAACGTACCGAAAAAGTTGAACGCGTAAAGTTCGCCGCATATATAGGTCGTCGAAAAATTCCGGGCAACGTTACGAACCCCGTGTGTGTCTGCCATCCGCAACGTTGGCAAAAGTTCGAGAGCTGGGAGTGCAGCAGCTTTGTGCCTCTGTCGCGCACAGCTTTTCATTAAACGCGCGCGTCGCCTTAGTCCGTCGCGCCGTTCACATTTTCGTCGCGTTCCAAAGAGAAAGAGAGAATCCTAGCACATACAATTTTGGCGAACGAACGCCAAAATCTCTTTTCCCCTCCATCGGATGCCACGTGAAAGTCGCACGTGTACTTGATAGAATGTAAAATTTAATAGGTCACACGCGCGCACTCACGCTCTTAGCATTTTTTTTCTTTACACAGTTCATAGCTAGGATGTAAAAGCGACAGCGTGTACAAGAGTCAGCAGTCGGCTGATACGTTATCAATTACAGACACGAATTGACAGAAAGAAGAATTGCCAGATATCGCGATATTGGCCGACATGCGAAAATTCGATGAAGCCCGAGAAGCGAGCGTGGTAACGATCGACGAGTGAGCTCAGGTTATCGGTGTTCGACCGTAAGGTCTGTGAGAGGCAAGCGAACGTATACCTTAGTGGAGACGTTGCTACACTAACTTTCATGCTCGTCGAATTGCACGGTTTCACCCAAAAATCCAATACGATTCTGACGGTCCAATACGCCTCAATAATTTGAACGTGGATCTAGATGAATCTATTACGATCTTCTATTTCAAGCTAGTTTAGCGTACGCAAATTCGATCTCAATGACAATCTACGTTCATTTTACTTGCTTGGGATAATTGGAACAGAAACTATTATACAATTATTGTCGGAGAGTAATTTGAGAACTTTGGATATTAGCCTATTGTGTCCTAAATGGAAAATCCTTTTCGAAAAATATCAGAAGATCTTTACAGGTAAAGAGAACTGAATTTAATTCTGAAATTAGTTTTGTTAAGCAATAAAATTTAATTATAAAATTAATTAATTCAAGGGAGTTGATAATGCTATAAACATTGCTATAACATGATAAAATTGTGAGTTTTTACTTAGATCTGTCTATTGAGATTTTTCATATAATATATTAATATTAATTAATCATATAATATAGTCAGTTTTCTTTATGAAGTGTAGAACTCAACAAAAATATAAACACGGGACATTGTATCAGAATTTTTTCAGTTTGTATTATGACAACCAAGAAACGAAATCATTTCATAACTCGACCTTACACTTGTCATGAACATATAAACAGTGCATAGATTGATTCCCTATGGGCCATTTCTAAGCTCAGGTTGGTCGAAACACTTGTTGAACGTAGCGTGAACCCCTAATAATCCTCTAACCAAATTGTATGCTTCGTATAACCCACATCGCGTTTCGCTCGATGGCGCGAGATTGTACGCGTAACATCGTGTAAATTTTTATTTTCATTGAATGAATTGATTGAATTGTTTCGTCATCCAGTGAGCAAACAAGTTTGCATATACAATGTATATAAAACGATGAAACGCGAAACAAAATATATTCAACGATATTTATAACTAAAAAGTTATTAAATTTCTAATTGCCCACACAGTTTAGTTAACAGAAAGATAAAATAGACATATCATGATAGAATTTTATATGTAATATTTTTTTTATTTTAAACGCATGCAGAATATTGTTTTATAAATTACATGTATAATAATTTTTGTACTATTTTTGATTGATACTTTCCAAATAGAACAACAAATCATAGTAACGTCAAAATGACGACAAAATGAATCTAAAAGTGATTTTTAATAATCATTTTGGAGTCATTTTTTTTTAATGTAATGTCATGCTGTCATGATTTTTTATTTCTGTTTGAGTTTGGATTTAGAAATTCTTGTCGTTTATTCCTCAAAAATACTTCACTAAGTTCCGTCATCTCTACATTTCAAAATCCTAAAATTCAATATAATGCCTTTTTCCATTTTGAATAGTCCAAGAGAGATATGTATGTATAGGTATGTAAAAGAAAATAAAAATCCTCGCAACAACTCAACATTCCGCGATCCCTCTGGACTTTACAATTCACAAGCTGGTGTATACACAGTGCACAAAAGCAAAAACAAAAACGCTAGTTGCAACAAACGAGTCGCGAGATTGCAGACGAGGGAGAAGTCGGTGCAATGAGCACGTATGTACTCGTTAAAAGTGCAGCATGGCGTGGCTAAACTCCAGAAGTCAATAAAGAGAGTGGGTAGGTTAGCGCAATTGCTATAGGAGCAACAAAATATTTCACGTCCGCTTATGGAGAGTGACCTCCGTAGGCGAGGTTCGTAAAGTAATATTGGATTACCTATCGGCAACGTGAGTATTTTCGTACGTCACACCGTACATTATCGATGCTTTTACCGTTAACGATGAGCTTTTAGAAGCCCCTTTTCGAGGTATCGTACATACGCTTCACGATTCTCGCGAGGAGGACGACGATGAATGACGTGACATCAGAAAAAAATGTTGCTTTCGTGATACTTTTCATGACACTTTTCGCGACGTGCGGCAACACAATGGCAATTGTGTTAATAAATATATACATATAGTATATATTGTGCATACGAGAATCCAAGGACTCCGAAGCACGATATGTGTATCGACGACAAGCAACAGCTGGGACATTAACCTGGATACATGAATATAAGTTCATATCGCCAATAAAAAGATAGTCTCTCTCTATCGTATAATATTAGCATTACGTCATTCGATCCTCTCGAGTGTGCCCGATTTTATTAAAATTCTCCCGCGCCTGTGCATCCGATGACGTTCAAGTAAGGGTAAACAAACACGTCACTTGATCACTTAGGATCAATATGGAAATCCTTTTTTTGCATTGTTATCGTATATCCTCGTTAATACATGTAATTAAGTGTAACAGCACAACGCTGCATATGTAGAGATTTCCTGAAGGCCATAAAGAGGAAGGATATGTTATGTTTGTAAACTGATGTTAAATATGCACATGGGTGTCAGAGTGTTAAATAGACAGTGAAGGTAAAACCGTAGCCTCATACCAAATATAGACAAATGTCGCCTATTATTTTTACGTGCATTCTATTAATAATGAGATAAAGGATGTACTGACAAAAAAATTGAATTTATTGACGCATGTATAATAACTATATTGACGACTACTTGATGAAATATAAACGATTCATAATTTTGATTAAAATAAGAAATTAATTGCATGAATTCTGGTGAAAATAATAACTTTTGGTTAAAATACCAAATTGTTTAATTATGAAAGTCTGTTTAGTTCTATCGATATTCCTTTAACCATATATGTTGCATTAATTCATGCTCTGTTATTATAGTTATAACAATCAAACATTTGAGTATTATATTACTACATACTGTACTAACCAAATTCCAATCGGTAATATCTAAATGATTCTGATTGCGTACCAAGATATTTAATTATAATAATCAGAATTTCTGTTCATTTTTATCAAAATTTACTTATCCAAACATATTGTGTTAATTCAATCTATGATTATTTTTTCCATGTGCCTATTAATTACAGAAAATAATCTTTATTGGAAATTATTCAGCGCTATTGATAATATTAACAGAACAGTTTAAAAATCCATATTGTCGTCAGCGTAACTAAATCCATCTTTTTAGAGAAAATCTCTTACAATATCGTATTAATCTCGCTAAGTGCATGATTACGCTACTCTTGTGTACCGCTAACAAGCAACAAGCGTCATTGCAACGCCTCTATTACATTTTCTGATATGTGAGCTATGTATATTGTTCCGAAGTTTCTGGTATACTGTGGTATAGTACGTGTGACTAACTAAAGGAGCTATTACTGTATACTGTACACTCGCTGACGGCGAAGTGTCTGTCATCTCGCGTTTAATTAATTACACGTGAGAACTTAACGTCGCGCAGGCGTGTTTGCCTTGGTGGTACTCTTGGCGCGATGTTACAACATTCGCGCGCATCATCGTTACAAGTGGTATGCCACGATACTGCCTGTGTAATTAGATTTATGATCATGCTTTGGTACCGCTTAATTCTTCACCTTATAACGGCCACCATGGTTAAAGTTTCATTAAACTGAAAAAGAGAGAGAGAGAGAGAGAGAAAGAGAGAGGGGGAGAGAGAGAGAGAAAGAGAGAGAGAGCCTCGGACCAGATATGTATGTGTATGTGCACTAGTCCGCGTAATCGCGCATTAGCTCCTCATGTAATTATAACATAGCAATTAGTCAGCGCGAAAGCGGACTCGACGCTCCGGCTGGTGGCTTCGCTTCTTTGCTGGAAGACCTGCGACCGCTGCGGTTGAAAGTTTTACGAGCTAACATTTTCGCATCCCATTTTTCGTCAACCGCATGGCGCACCGTTCTACAAAAAGGAAATCACGCCATCCGGTTTTAGACTGCCGTTCTTCCCGACCTACGTCACTTAAGCTTAAAGTACGTCTTGCAACGCAAAATGAATTAATTTAATATCAACTTTTTTAAATTATCACATTTTTATATAAAAGTGTCGCAAAAACAGAGAGATTACAAACTCTAAATTAAACATTTAAAGTAGCCAATGTTATAGTAATAACAAGTATTTTGTTATTGTTCGATATCTTTAATATAATTACACATGGTGTAATAATAATAATATGCTTCAAACGTCTGTTTATTTGTGAAAATTGCGATTACACAAACTCAGAGAGAAATCCATTTTGGGAATGACAATGACTGATGTATCCATGCATGAAGCCCGCAACTGTACCGTAACTATTCATCTAGTTGTATCATACACAAAATCTACAATCGTGTTTGCCGATTAACGAATTAGTTAATCTAATCTCGAGTTCTTCGGTTACGCTAAATGGATGTAATCCGATATATGACTAACACAATCGTGCTTGCAATTTTGCAATAACTTTGCGGAAATTCGTAACGATAGTTTGCTGCATTGCGGGATTTTTGCAGTACTTAAAAAAAAAAAATAAAAAGGAAAAAGAGAAAAACGAAATGGCTGGATCATCGCTACTAACCGAGAGGAAATCAAACTGTGCCATTCATGATGTTGAAAGAGCATAAATTTCAGTAAACTTTTATCCTTTTCCATCATCCCTTTCGTTCAATTGATTTTTACCCTACTAGAAAAAGATTACGTAATCACTATTTCGAAAAATTTGTATGAAACTGCTCGTCTTTTGCTATTCTATTTGTAACAGGAAATTACATAACCGAGTCACAAGTTCTCCATGTTTCTACTCTCTATTGGCTTAGACCGATTTGGAACGATTCAAAAGCCAAGAACGTTCTCAAGAACTCTATAAAAGCAAATGCAAACGGAATATATATTTTCTCTTTGATTTCCTGACCTTTCGTTTGCAATCAACTAATACATAAATTTACATTTGCTTTGTGGAAATATCAAAGCAATGAATTACAAAAGTGGTCAAATCATGAAATTCATATAAGCATCTTTTTTATAATAGACAAAAATTCAATATTTCTAAAATAATATATTTTAAATTTAATCAATACGTTTAAATTGTCTGAACAGTCTTTAAGATTAGAGAAGATGGTATTATGGGTAGATTGTGGCCTCCCTTAATACATATCTCTATTATATAGCAAATCCTAATAATTAATTATGGAATTATTTCAATAGCTCGTCATTACACCATGACGCCAATATACTAATACTCAATAGTCAATATTTATAATGTATTTTTACTTTTAAGTATTTTGTAACGTTTCTGAGGTACATTTAATTACACTTATTTACTCATTTTTCTTAAACTTGAGCGTATTATCACACGAATACACGTATTTTTTAGTGTGTTCTTTGCTTTCAACATTTTATTTGATTGTATATATTTTGACTTAGACAAATTTAAACTATAGGCCTTTTGCTAATGTGATCCTCTATGGATATTGATTACTTATAGCCTCTTTTTTGAGGTTTTCATATCAAAATAATTATTTGATGATCGATTAGTTCTACTGTTAATACTGTAAAGTTTATATTATGTGTACTATTTTTAATACTAAAATTTTTAGTACTAAAAGCGTTTTTTCCTTCGAATTATTATGCAATAAATCGCCACATTTTTATTAATAATGTCCTAAGTAATAAATATTTCATAACTTTGAGTCCAGAATCGATTCGACAATATTTTAACGAATACAGTTGTCAAGTTTTAAACTTAAATATTGAACTTAATTATTAATCAAATCAGTTTATTGTGTAAAATATAATTGGGATGCCATAATACCACTTTCTCTTATATGTATTTGCTATAAAAAGTCAAATTTACATCACAACATTTTTACATCGCGAAGAAAAAAGCAAATACAAATAATTGTTATAAATTGAAAAGACATTAAACTTGAGAGACTAAAAGTGTTCATTCCATATAAGCTATTCCAAAATGTTTCAAACTGTAGATTTACAAAGCCCAAAACGCTTCGATGAAAAATTTGTATCAGAAATAAAAAGCAGCTTTTCTCTCTACCATTCCGTTTAAATCCGTTGATCGATATTACGATACGTCGATTTTAAACGAATTCCAACATGGGACGATGTGTCTCGTAAACGAGCGATGACAATTCGATTGGCTTTTAGAATTATCACTGGCGACGAAACGCGAAACGCATCACGCGACAATCGTCACGGTGATAACGATCATATCAGCGTTTATGCTGTGCGAACGATTATGCGAACAATGATCTGTGTCGGAATCGTCGGTCATACCGCGAATGAGTCCGCACGGACGCAGGATGATGGGAACGAAGTGAATGCCGGCTCATCGATGATCGTTATGCCGATTGTCATCTCCGGAACGTTATCCGCGCGCCTTGCGAATGTCTCATATACGTATAATCTGATCGTATGAAAAGTTACACACTCTTTAAACATAAAGTACTTTTAACTCTTAAACGTCTTTTCGGTATTGCTACAGTGACCGTATTTAAAAAAAAAAATAAAAGACAAATTAGAAAATTTTAGGCCTATGTTCTTATGTTTTCAAATCAATTTGTGACTGTCAAGAATCTGTATTATAAAACTTTATGGCACAGTATAATCAAATTGAGATAATGCGCAGTTTTCTGATAGTTCAAAATTGATTCGACTGTATTGGAACAAAACCTTAATCTGAAATAATAACAGATTCGAAATAATAAAAAAATGAAAACAACTCTAGTTTGAATAAATTTAATTTACAAAATTAAGAAATATAATTAACAAAGACAAATTGTATTTATATGAAATCGTAAAATATTTTCCACAAAAAAAATTTGTAAAAATTTGTTCACACCACTATAATATAATATTATTAATATTATAACACCACTATAATATAATATTATTAATATAATATTATCTAGACATTGGAATGCTAGTTAGAAAAGAATTTCCCGTAATGTCAAAATAAAGGATAATAAAGACACAAAGTTTTGAAGAAACAAATAAATCTAAAGGATAGCTACCTAAAATAAAGGATTGTCCTTTACAATAAAAGACAATATGATCACTGTAGGTGTTGCATATATTCCACTTATTTTTTTAATGTTCGGTGTTTTTTTTTATAACTTTTGTTTATAATTTTTTATTCAGTAAAAATTTTTTACAGTATGTTCATTTTTATGTTGTTTCCATAGTGAGACGTTTAACACTGTCTATTACGACAATCATATATAAATAACACATGCATTTTCTCATTCGAATGTTAAGAATCTTACCTTAAAAAAATGGTGCTGGAGTTTGACAATCATGGATTCAGCAAATTCGGCAATCTAAAAAACAAAAAATCAATGAATGAAGAAAATCGTTTTTTGAATAAAAATTTTAATTTTAAAAAGATGATACAATATTATACTATAGTATACGTATAATATAATATATGTATATTATATTACATTAATATAGTAATGTATAATTCTATCATTAATATCTTGTTTATAATTAATATAAAGAATAAAGAGAGCAAGAGATTAAATTTAAAATAAGATATATTGATAAGATATATTGATTAAAATATATAATCTCTTTTTTTAATGTATCTTCTTTTTATACATATATAATTAAGTAGTAATCACAACATTATATATATTTTACAAGTTTATAAATCTTAAAAGAGGAGAGTAGCTCGACAATTTTTAAATATTTTTTAAGAATTTGTATAAATATAACTACTATTTTTTATTTATTTATTTATTTCTTGACATGATATAAAGAGCTGTAAAAACTTTATTGATGTATTGAGAAATTTACCAATATTTGTGCTTAAGCGACGCGCTATTAATTCATAAAGCTAATCGTCTTAACGCGTTCTTTGATATTCCGTAAATATTACAGCTCGATAATGTAATTTTATGATATCATAGCTTTAATGCTCAACTTTTTTTTCTAATATATCTGTGCTTAAACTAGATAATGCTTCTATATTATTAGAGAGTTCGCCATAAACTGATAAGTTTCATTACTCTATAATTCGTGCAACCAATTGCGTTGATTGAAATTCTCGGTGATAATCGAAACAATTTATAAACCTCTTTGAATTTTGTAAAATCATCCGAAAAGCTTGTTATATTCACTTCGAGGACAAATTGAGGACCAGTGAAGTAATATCGTATTACATCGGAATACCTGTTGCTTTCATTGGCCACATTCGTTCGCGATTCACTGACGAAAACTAGCGAATTGCAGTCACGAGACTTTTACGGGGAGTCTGTATTGAGTTAACGATTAACGTTTCTCTTTTAGTTCGCTTCGTAACGAACCTGCAGTTTCTAACTTCCAAGAATATCTGATTTAACAATTGAGCTCCTTTCAAGAAACGGAAAATACAATATTTCACATTTTTGCATTGAATACTTTCTTAATATGTAAAATACAATAAATAAATACATGCATACATATGTTAGTTTTAGGTACAAATGCATAAACCTTATATTATTTAAGTAAAGGAGCCTGCACAAATTTTATTTTATTTAAGGATAACAACAATTAAAATTTATCTTTAAAATGTCTCTGAGTGAAGGCCTACTTAAAAAACAAAACGTACCATTAATGAAATCTTGGATATTGTAAAAATTCGCTTGCACCAAATACAATATAAAGAAAATAATGTATATATACATATGTACGTGTTATATTATTTTCATAATATTACATATTGTTTTTTTGCGGAAGTGATGTAACGAATTCTAATTTTCAAACTTCAAATAATGAGAAATTTCCTTTTTGCAAGTTACGTCCATTGATACTTTTGATTAGCCTTAAAAGAACTACGATTGAAATTTTATTCAATTCGATCAAAATTCAATTTCCATAAGATTTTTCCTATCTAGGAGTACAACAAGAAAGTATACCTTCCTAAATTACTTTACCAATAAACTTCTTATCCAATGTCGACTAAAAATTTATGTTATAAATTCTATCAACGCATAATAAATTTGCTAACAAAAGTAGAAAAGCTCTTCAATCAAATAGTAAACGGCGTAGCCAACTACCAAAGGTAGTCAAATATTGAAAGTTCTGAACATTTTTAAAAATTTAAAATTTTTCCCTTTTACAGAGATGCATTCTGCGCAAAAATATTTTTCTCAATAACCGCATAATATCTGCAAAGTGTCGAAATATTTTACAAAATGCGTGTTTTCCAATAGTTATCGTACATTCCAATATATTTCAGACATAAAACGTAATATTTACTGAAAGTTCTATCCTGCTTTCTAAATGCTAGTATTTTACGAATAATTATATCTACTTTACTTGAAAAAGTTAGCTAAAATTTAATAAAATAGCAAATCGTATTAATTTATAGATGAAACTATTCCAATAAAGAATCATAATTATGATAACACTATAATATATACGTATCAATCTATGTATCAATAAAATGTAACCGTAGAATATAAATATAAATGATAAAGAAATTAATAATTTCTTATGCAAAAATCATCTTCTGTTATGTTTTACGTATGTAACTAAAAAAAATTTAAAACGTAATACGAAAATAAATCCAATGTTCCACACGAGCGCGCGTTTAGCGAAACGTTGTACTGTTATATTGGTTTGATTGCATTGTGAAACTTTTTCTCAGTTATCGCATGTGCATATATCCTAATACAGTTCACTGCCTTTGCGTGACCCATTTTATTGTAAAGAAGAAAGAATAAACATTCGACGAATAAAATATAGGGAGCTCATTGACGATTTTTAACGAATAGTTACCTTATTCAAAGTATCGCTGCGCGACGTTGATGCATGCTGATGATAAATGTTGTAATTTTAATACACATACGGAAAATAAACTTAGAGTATAGCTTTTACATATCTAACGAGCAGAAATTCTTTGTACACTCACGATATTCTCTGTAAACTCTATATCGGGAAACATACAAATATTACTACATGCAAACTTGGACTGCAAACATGTAATTTCATGGATTGCCTTTGGATGAAACGTTCAGCTATTCAGTTTATTTCAAATACTCCTTCGCTGAACTTTCCTTTAACTTTAAATAAATTAAGTATTTGCTCTTATTTTGTTCCATCGTTATCAAATTGTTATAATTAGTGTTATAAGTTATGATTAATTCTATTCTTAACAATCTCTTAAGATATTTTATTATAATTTTTTTTTAACTCGATTAAAATAAACTCTATTAAGCAAGCTTAAAGTGTATTAAAATTGATGATTGTTGAAATTTTGTTTTCAAATTACATATTAATAGAACCCGAGTAATACTAACGGAATCTATACATAGTTAAAAGTAGTATATTTATTTATTTTTTTATACTTTAGAGGAGAAGTGTCATACTAGATTCGCGAAGTTAGCATGCCGTATTTTCCATTTTGATTTTTTAGTATAAAAAATACGGAATTTTTTTTATATTTTTATATTACTTTTGGGTATTTATTAAGTTAGCACGACATGCTATTAAAATAAAAAAATTATGAGTTCCAATAGCATTTTTCATAGTTCCAGTTCCTTATAAAAATAAAAAGAGTTCTGCATTTTACTAAAAAATCAAACCGAAAAAATAGCAGCCGAAACTCTGTTTAAAAATATAATAGTAGAATATATTATACATATATAAATCTCTTTGCTAAAACTAACAAGAAATATCACTGAAATTGCGATAAATTATCAGTACAACACTTTTTCTCAAAGTAACGTGCTTTTATATAAACTTAAGCTAAATACTGCTATAAAATTTAGACAGTAAAACTATTTAATCCGTCGAAGACATACGTTCAATAAAATAGTAACATTACAAGAGCAATAACGTTATGGAGTAAAGCATCAAGATTTTTTGGCTTCCAGTTTCATACAGCAACAGGTATAAAGAAACATAGTATGGTAGGCGAGAAGTGAATCCGATAGATTCTTTATCTCATGTACCTTATATAGACGGAGTAAATACTTAGAAATTGATTTTTCCAGAGTTTTAGAAGTTTTTTTCAAAGTTTTAGTAACTCGTCTTCGAGTATCGTATTTTGATAACTCGGAGGTTAAACATCAAATTTATGTTTAAGATATACAATTCTTGATACAATGTTAACATATTATACATAAATTTAAAGTCTGCAAACAGTAACGCGGAGATTTTTACAAACGTATCTGTTTCTACAAACATTAATTATAACATTTCTGTCATGTAATGATATTTAAAATAAATATTTTATTTCGAACACAAGTTTTATTCTGAATATTAAGAAAATATCATAAAATCCTTCTGATAAACAATGATTTTATCGAAGCAATTTTGCTTCATAAAATTAACACATCTTAAAAAGATTCGTTTCCTGTAAGGGCTTGTAATAAATTAAATATATATTGCGAAGACTTATTAATTAATTTTTTAATTATATAATCTTAATATTATAATATCCAATAAAGCTTCCCATGATTCACGTCGAAATCAAGCTAACATCGATTGATTTTTCGGACTGTTTGATTTAATACCGACTATATTTTCTAGAGAAAATCGACGTTTTATCAACGCAGCATTGATAAAATGTCGATCTTCTTTCGAAGATCAATAGAACATCTAATAGATATCAAATCAAACAGTCCTAAAAATCAATCGATTTCAAATCAACTTGTCAACCCGGGCCGATTTTATAATTATAAGATGTATTTTTATGACATCCCTATATTATCCTTATCCAGAGCCAATAATTTCATAATATTAATCTTAATTTTCTATACAGGCTCTAGTAACCGACCCAATAAATATATGTATAACAATAACATTTACAACAATAATATTTTCATTAATGGCATTTTATTATATTGCGTTTTCATTAATAACATTTTTGTTACATAAATACATTGTATTCATTAATGACAATTTACTGCTTTTATTCCGACTCTAAATGTTAGATATATTATTACATAAAATTTATGAGAGTAACGCCATATGGCAATTTCCAGTTGGCTAATTTAAGCAATTGTAACTAATGCTTTATATTTCAATGGAAGCAATAGAAAAGCGATCTTATAGAAGTTTTCTTATCAGCTTTCATAAATGTAATCATGACGGCCATTATAGTCAGTACCATTTAAAGTTTTAAGCATGCTAGAAAAGATCGAATTATACAAAGGATCGAGGGTCGTAAATACGTGAAGCATTTGTAACAGTTTAATCCTAGAGACGATAGAATTACGTAGGCACCGAGACATTCGTAAATAGTTTCAAGTTTTCCTATTAATCCTTTGAAAAGAGTATAATGCATATTTCATTAAGTTCTTAAATAAAACTCTCTAATTCACTGAAAATTGAAGTAAATCGTTAAAACTCATCCTAACTACCAGAAAATAGTTCCTTCGTGCGCAAAGCGAAGTTTTAAACACAGATTAATTCCGACGAATCTGCGCCATGAATATCAATCAGAAGATATTATCGCGTCATCAAATTACATAGTTTTTAATGTTTATATGTTAAATAAATACAATATACAAAGAAATCCAGGTGTTAGAAAAAATATTTTTAAAAGTTTTTTTTCTGTCTACACGATAAAACATTTTTTATCATATTTCTTTCACTTAAAAATATTTACAAATATTACTTTACGTATAAAACAAGTTTCTTTCTATCTTATACAATAAAATCTGTATTGTTTATATTTTAATTCAATATGCGTTAAAATATATCCGCATAGATTTTCGTGTAGAGCTATAATAGCTTTAGAGACATGTTTAATGTTCTGTTCGCACATTTAAGGGAATGTCGAAGTCGTATAGATTACATCAATCATGATATGCCCGAACTAAACGCGTGTGTCGATGATATTTCGTGATTATCGTATTAGGTGACTATGATTAATGAGATATGATGGATCCATTTCCGGACTGCTTGATAAACTGTCGGTAGGATTTCGGACCAATTACACGCATGGATAGCCTCTGATATGTCAAAGCATCGAGAACGTGTATTACTCGATCGCCCGAAGACACTGGATTTCGGGTAAACACCTCTGCACATGTGGGTGGGTACCTCTAAGGTTACTATACCGTTACACACACGCGCGCGTTGGAATTAGCATATGACATGTGTGTCCTAGAATCACGATAATGATCCGTCACATTGATTCACCTGAATAAGGACGTTTACGCGTAAGAAAGTCGCTTTCAGACTTTTGGCGAGAAATTGAAAGTAGTTGACCTATTATGCGCTGCACGTTAAAGTTAAAAACTTCAACGTAAATAGTAGTCATCTAAGTACATTATAAGTTTCAAAACTATTATATTCAAGTACACGTTCTCGTGAAAGAGATTCTCTTTAAAAACGTACAACATCAATTGTAGAAAAAAATCAGACGAAACGAGAACGTGGTGGAATGCGCGAAAAGTAAAATTGGAAAACTTATTGTAAGTACTTTACTAACCACAAATTGCTGCGTTTTATATTCCGGTACCAACTTATTAAAGTTTTACGATTAAAAAGTTTCTTAGAAACTGTCTTGTTTCGTCCTAGGCTAGGTATTAAGAAAAAAAGAGTTATTCGCGAATCGCTTGACGATTTTTATCGGCAAAGATTTTTCACGGTATCGCCACGAATATTTCATTGACGGTACGAAACAAGTTTTCTAATAGTAATATACGATATACTATTACGCGAAAACCATCTTATCGTGTTACGTTGGTTCCGCAAACGCATAATGTAACGCAGTTATGATGCCGGGAAGTGCATAAGTGCAGTCAGGTGCAACAAAGAGTATGCATACGTACGATATGTATGTATACTTTATATTGTGTATGCTGTATATCCTTTGTCGTACACATTTGCCACCATATCGGTATACGTGTACGCTTCAAAGTATACTCGACGACAGTGTTTTCTCTCAATTTTCGTGACGTGCGCACAGCTGAAAGCACTCGGTATATATAAACTTGTCCGAAACGAGCTTAAAATAATCATACTTCATGATATATGTTATTCCCTTTAACAATAAAAAAAATTGCGGATTAAAAAGTAAAATTTCATGTACGCCAAAGAAATATGCTCAGATACACAACTGATCCATTTGAGCTCAAAAAGTATTTACATTCTCGAGTTCTTTTTGAATTAGCATAATCTATTCCAAATGAACTCAAAAGAATTTCTTTCCGATAGTCAACAAAGGACTCCATAAAAATATATCTTTTAAAACAACATCTCTTAAAATATACTAAAAAAAGATACTAAAATTTAATAAATATTTGTTGAAATAGTTCTAAGTAAATATTTATTAAATGTAAATATATTTATTTGATATAAAAATCATTATAATTTGATTTAACTATCATTTATGTTTCAGTTCAAATACTTATTTACTATTATTCGAAGATATATATATTTTAAGGTTTAAATTTTCTTTTCAATGTAAAATTCAGATTTCGCGTCATAAAATATACGCTTGTAGAATACGTAGAGGAAAAAATAAAAATGCTTTTATTATATAATTCACAAACCGAGTTATCGATTGAACTTGATCGGTTATTGAGATCCGATAATCTCAAGGTACATATTTATTAGTGTTTTGTGACCTTGCAAGTGTCTCGTGAATCATATAACATATACGTATATAAAAAATATATAAAATATGCATTTGAGACATTACCATGTCTCTTGATGTAAATTTAAAGTAATGTGTGTGTGTATGTGTGTGTTTCAGCAATATTTTTATATTTCAATAAGAACATTAAACATTTCGTTCAAATTATCGGAACAGTAGAAACAGAAAGAAAGTAACAGAAAGAAAAAAATTAGATAGATTTAAAATTTTTTAATATATTTCGAAGTTAAATAACAAAATTAAATTCCATTAATTGGAACGAGTCTGAAACTGATATTCTCAGCAACTTTCTTTGAGAGAAAGATTAGCAATCAGAGTTGGATATTCAGAGGGGAAACTTACAAGTGGAATTAAATGCACCTTCAAAGAACTAATACAACCCACGGGAGATAAGACGCAGAATTATCTGAGCAAAAGGATTACTTCATATCTAAGATTTGTATATATACGAACAATTGCAAATTGTGCAACGACGTGCGAAATAGTAGCGCTTATCTATTTCAGACTATTCTATATACTAGAGAGAAACAGAGAGACCCTGACTTTTAATCCTATAAATATAAATAATGCCTTATAGCTGCATCATAGAAAGGGAATATATGACATCCTGCTACAATTCATAAAATTTTAGTCTTATCGAGCTTTAAATAATGCTATTACTCTCGAGAATTACATTGCCATGACGATTTGCACTCGCGAAACAGGCAGTTATTTTTATCTTGACTTTCTTGACGGGACAATATCTCTTCTTCTTCACCGCGCTCTCCCATTTATCTCGGTCACAGTTCCGCGACTTGGTCGCGGTGGTGAATTTGTACTGTCGAATACCATTCTCTCGACGACGAAGCGTTCAAGCTGTCCGAGACGTTATTAATCGCTGTATCGTTTTAACCACGTCCAAGTAGAAAATTGGATTTCGTCGGCAGACGCGCGATACATGTCGTTCGCACGCACGTCTTGATAAATTGTCATGAACTTCGTCATCGTTGTGTGTTGTACGTCACCAAACCTGCCACAATATATACGTGTACATTTATAATAATTTCACTCTACATAACATTCATAGTCGACGTGATAACACCGAAAGTGTCGTCCGACATATTTGTATATTAACCTCTGTTAAAGCGGAATACACAATAAACAATAATAGTTGAACTATGCTCACGCGCGCAAAATATTATTTATTATTTATTAATACTAATTCAACCATATATACGTAAATAGAGTTTGCTACAAAATCTTAAATAAATGTACGAAAAAATATGCTTACATAAACAATATAATTAACCAGTTATCACACTAATGCGAATTCGCACCAGCAAAATTTTCACTTCGCTGTAACTTTTTCAATTTATTGCTTTCTTAATTAACAATTTTTTGCAATAAAATATTTTTGCTTAATTTTATTATTACTAATGGGTTGTCAAGAAAATTTTTAAAAAAACCTTCCAAAAACTATATAATTGAATTACTTTTGCTTTTTTCGTTTCAAAGTTACACGTGATGAAAAATGGAAAAGCCAAATTCGCACTAGTGTGATAATAGTGTGACCACGACTGAAATTTGGTAACTGAAAGTTAATCCTCTGTCGGTTTAAAGGCACCATCGATATTTTAATTGCAAACTATAAGCTTTAGTAGATAAATTTAAATCTGTAAAAAATAAACCGATTTCTATGATAGTAAAAATTCGTTAAAGCTTTAACAAATATATCAGAATTTTTTCAGAGTTTTATATAATCCGGAACAATAAAAAAATTTGTTTCGTTTCTCGAAGACTCCTATTCGTAACGGATGAGTTAAAATTCCATGTGTTGCGGAGGGTTAGATAATAATTTAAATTTTTTTATCTTTTTTAACGTAAAAATAAAATGTAGAGAGACTTCCTTCATTAATTAAGAGAAGAACTTTTTGATGCAAACTTTGTTAGTATTTTTCTCGTACGTACTTTACGAACACCGTGTAGGAGCTTGAGATATAGTCGAGCACTTTCCACTTGCTTTTATTGCAACGAGAGGGAATGTTCGGCCGTAAGATGCAAGAAGAGAAGGAGATAGAATGAAGGAAAAACGGTTAATGTGATGTACAGTCCATGAAAAAGCGGGAGAAAGCCGAGAGGATTCTCGCACAAATGACGATGGCGTTTCACTTACCGCAAAACAATAGTGATAATATCGTGTACAATAATGGAAATAGTTCAGGAAAATTATAATGGGCCGGCAACTCTTACAACTAATGTTAAATGATAATAATTCACGTGTGCTGATTAAAATAATTTATTAGTAAACGTGTAATAATAATGAATGAATAATGAATAATTGTATAAACTTTTGTCACACATGAATTAATATTTAATTTTGTATCATTATTATTATATGTTTTGTATTTATAAAATTCCGTACAATTTTAATATACAAAATATATTTCATATATAAAATTTAAATTTACTGTATTAGAAAGTTATATTTCTCGTACGTATTTGATTTGTAAGATTTTATTGTAACATTGGCAAATAATTTCAATCCCTGTATATTCGCAGTATTTAAACTATTGGATATCTTTTTATTGTCCACTTCAGTCAAAGAATGCATGATAAAACGAATGTTCAGTAGTTTTAGAATACTCTTTGTAATAAAACAAACATTGAGTTCTAGAAACTGTATTATCCCGTTTTACGTATTCTTGCGGTTGGTTCAACAACGACAGATCTTCCTGCGAGAAGTCAGTTTTTATTGCCCTCTCCGCGTATCTTGGAGGAAAATTACGTCCTGGTAGATACAGGTCCGTTTGCGTCAGACGCAGCATCCAGCGTATCAAAGTGAGATTCAAACGCCCGGCGAGCTCCTTAGTATGTATTTCTGCACGAACTCATCGTCCAATACTTACTCGACTTTCTTTTACATCGCGGTAGTAATTTCCTTGTATATATATTATATCAGCATCTCGGACAGAAGCTTCACTTCTGTTGCCAAAGCGATTATCCCGCGATCGACAAGTCACTTGTCATAAATAGGGTAGTTCAAAGAAAGACCTAATCATAAATAACAAAAAACATCTCAATCGCTGATCTACTTTAATATCGAAATAATTCTACCTAATATATGTTTTAAATATTAATGGTTCACGCATTATTTTACTTAAGAAAATATCTTATCTCTGTTTTTACATTTCAAGTTTAGCATTTCAGTTTATATTCTTCGTCACACCACGTGATAATAATAATACTAATAAAGGGGAAGCTTAACTGTATGAAATGCAAAATGACATGCAAATGGTTCGGTACATATAAACGTTGCTGATCCAGATTTGGCTGTTGAACACGAGCAGCATCACTACTAGACGCACACATACTATATTTACCGAGCTCGTCCGTACAATAGGAGGACCCTAATTAAGATTAGACAGCCGATACGTTGGTAGAATACATCGAATCGTGTACATATCTTGTAATAGAATGTTAGCAAGATTTTATCAAATTTTACGTAAAAATAAAAATGTAAAATTCGTCATACATATTTTAAGTAAAAAGACTGCAACCTTTACATATAAAAAAGAGATAATAATTAATATAACCGAGATAAATTAGAGAAAATGTATATCATTGGAATTATTTATTTTTTAAATTAAAATTTTGTGAACCTGTTTCTTAGATTAGAGGATTATCAAATTTAATTTTCACTTTCAACATGATGAAGACAGAGTCTTTACTGTAAACTGCACAGACAAATATATGTATTTGCCAGAGGCAATTTAGATTAATGCTCTTGATTAAATGGTCCGGATCAGATGGACAGCGTTGTAGATATGACAGACGAGCTGCGATTGCATCTGATAGGAACACATAGTAACCACCTGCCGAGCGTTTAACTCTCATTTTGAAATACCGCTGCATATCATCTTGGCATGCTGCGTGCGCGCAATCCCGTTGTACTAACAAGTAGAATATATAAGGTTGTATATCATCATACAATCATGTTACTGTCGTGTGCATTCGAACTAACTTTATGATGTATTATTTAATATCTACTTTGTAATATATAAATTACTCGAGAATAATAAAGGCTCTCTAGAGAATATATATTGATCACAAGTGCCAATCAAAGTCAACATTAGGTATTTGTACGCAAATTCAAATTCTTTATTAAATAACACATTAATTAAATTAATTATTTATAATTTTTATTATTTGATAAAGAATTTGAATTCGCATATGAACATCTAGTGTTATCCATAATTGGCTTTGTACCTTTGTGATATATAAATTGTTTATTTGCAAAGCTGATTAAATATCTGAACAGTGCTCACTATTGCAGAGAATACGTAGAAAATAATAATAAAAATTTTAAATATGCGTTTATATCTTAATGAAAAATTGTAGTTTTACTATCGGAATAGAATTGCAATGCAAAATTATAAAATATTTCTACAGTATTTTCAATAGTGTGAAATTCAAAAAAATATATTAATATTTTGTTTGAAAATGAATAAAAATTATCCTACAATAAACATTATAAATAACAGATAAAAATCAAGTGCAGCAAAACTGAGAAAAAGCAAAGATTAAAAATCGTGATAGAACTCTAGTAGGTAGCTGTCTGAAAATCGCAATCATGCTTGTGTGACGACGAATGCGCAGAATTTTAATCCTTGTCGCGCTGATATGGCGCGTCGTGTTGACGTAAAAAATATTCGTGATCGACTGGTCATACAGGGCCGTTACAATAACGCTTGATGTTACGTCAATAACAATCTAGGTCACGCTGGAAGATTTCGCTTATTCGTAAAAAGTGGATTGAAGTTTTACAATTTCACGTAGAAGTTGTAGCAAATCTACGAGGGCAATTTCCGATAAACTGACATCGCCAAATTCTAAACCTTGAAATCGCTTTTCTCGTCAGTGGCGAATGTCAAACAAGTACTTTTATTACTTTTGACTTTATTCTAACAATATTATTATATGTATTTTCTGCATATCATAAATTGACATATCTCAAATTGAAAAGTTATAACTTTTGCTTTGTGTATATTAAAATTTCTTATTATTTCTCGTATAAAGATTTCTTAGTTTCCATTCTATTAATTCTTTTACGTATCATTTTATCATTCCACATAACAATTAAAATTCGTGGTAAATCGATTCAATATAACATTCAGATGTATATTTTTTTAAACTGAGAACAGGCAACAGATGCAGCCTTTAAAGGTCAGTCAAGCGTAACCTGAGTAGTATGTCAGTTCGCCAATAAATATAGACTTCTGTCAGTGCGGATAATTAATATTGATGCAGATTTGGTTATCCCGCAATTCAATAGTCCACGTTCGATTCAGTTCACGCCTTATATTGTATTCGGTTGGTGAGAAAAATAGACTAAAGAATAGACAAGAACGCAGCGGACGGATGAAACGCTCTCACTCTGTCTGACGCACAATGGTCTTTTACTACTTGAATTAGGCCGAACGGCTGAAGAGCCAACGAGAGTCGCGAATCCAATTTACATCGGATATCTCTAAAATTCATGCAACAACAAGGTTTTGTCCTTGCGGATATTATTAGTTTCATCACATAAGTCCCATCTTAAATGAGGTTTGTAAAAGATACATCAAGATTAACGTACACCTGGGTATTACAGAAACTGTGTTCTATTCGCGAGAATCCTGGCAGAGTTCGCCATCCAATTTCTATGTTGTATGCCTAGGCAAGGTCGGATCTACATGTCCCGACGGATTTAATTTAAAGTTTGTACGTTTTATTTCACCGTTTGCGATGAGGTTCTTACGCACGAATGAAACTTTTAACATTTACCTTGAGCAAACGACGCGCCGGAAGTTTGACTCGCAAACAGAGAGAATCCTCAGTGTCGGGCCTAGAAGGTCGGTTGGCAAAGTTTCTCCTCGCGGGTATCACTTGTTCACATTACGACTTTCGTGAGCGAATCTTTCGAGCGTACAGGTTGCAATTTCCCTTTTTAATATTACGACGATACGCGACATGCGATACATATGGACAGAACGCTCTTTAGCATTCCTCACGTCACGCGCAAGACGCGCAAGCATACAGATGCAAGCAATATCAATGCTTTCCGTTCTTTTACTCTGTACTTTTTTTCTCGCCACTTCTTTCTTCTAACTTTCAAAATTTTCCTACTTCTTTTCAAAAAGAATGAAAACTTTTAATTGTTCTTTTTTATTAACTACTTCAAATACAATACATTTAAACTTTAGAAAACAATTTGTTGCTTCCTTCTATTTTTAATTCTTTTTATTCTTTTCATTTTGTGTGTGTGTCTTAATTTTCAAAAACTTTACCTTTCGGAACTACAAAAAAAGGTAAAATAAAGAATATCCTATTTTTTATATATATTAATTCAGATTGAATTATTTAAGCATTAAAAATCTAGTTTTGACCATCATGGCCATTACTTTTATTTATTATTGTTAAATTTTCAAATGTACGGTCCACTAAGACTCTTATTATTTTTGCAAAAAGAAATGTGGCAATTAGATTGGCACGTTGCGAAAAGATGCTTTGCTCTAACCGCGGTGCTTCATAACTGACACGAAATTCGGATCTTGTAGCTATTCCACTGCATCTCTATAATCTTCGAACACGACCGCTCCGGAATTGCATTTACCAATACCTTGCAATGTCCGCAAGCGATCTAAACTCGACGAGATTCGCTCTAGACGCGTTCAAAGTAATAAGAAACAATGTAAAACAATAACAATGTACGGTCTAAGAGGCTCACTATGTTGGATATTGTAACATTCACATCACAAAATGGGATATAAGATACGTGCGTAGATTTTCAGCTTCCTCGCAGGAAGAAATACATATTTTTCATCCCATTGTGCTGAGCCTTTGTGAATGTTTCGCGCAATAAATAATGTTTATTTTACGTCATCCCATTGCATCGATTTTCTATGGTTCGATCGAATAATACGGGTCCCGCAATTGAGAGAATTCGCTTGAATTAGTGCATCCCAAAATAAATTGCATTAATTACCATTGTACACTGTACGCCGATTCTATTCTTTTTTGCGAAGATAATCGTGCAAACAACGATGAATGCTGCTCAGATACCAACTGTATTCTTAAATCGAGTGGTTTTAAATAAAATATTCTTCCAATGTAAAAAAATATTTTTAAAAAAATGATAATTTGACAACATAGAACAGTTTTGCTGAAATATTTTAAAATTTAGCTTAATGCAGATGAAAATAATTTTACTAGACCATCAAAATAATTATGTAGGATACTCAAACTGGTTGCTGGACTGTCATAATTTTTTGCGTTGCTCATTATGCTTGAACGTCATACATATAATTATGAGTCTAAAAATTATGTTCAGATCTGTATCTAGCTAGCTAAATTTTTAGATTTGTCAGTAAAATCCTTTTCTCCATAAAGTAAAAAGATTTTATATAAAATGAAACAAATTATATAAAATATAAAGTAGTATAATATTTTTAATTAAACATAATAAATATAATATTATTATAATGTGTAGAATATAATCGTGTTAAATTAGATAAAATATTTTCTCGTCGTTGAGCAAGCCCTATTATCTTGAACTAATATTAAGAGGAATTCGTATAATAAGTTTGGAACTCGAGCAAATTTTAAAAGGAAAAATAAGATGACAGTTTTCGTCACTATGCAATTATTTGTCGTAAAAAAGCGATTTTATCAGCCTCCTGAAATGGGGATTCACCATCCATCGCACTAAATCACTGCCAACGCTCATAATTATTCTCGGTTGTCCCAAATTGACCTGGTACCTGTTGACCCTCGAAGATGATTTGCATCAACTTCATGCATACCTATCTATTCCCAAACCGAGTCTACAACAAAACGAAGGCAGGTATTTGGGTCACGACAAAGTAAATGGGCAAATACTAGAATATAATATTGAAACCAGTAGCACTTGGAATTATTCAGAAGAAGGGAAGGGACTCTTCAATTCCCTAGCAAATATCTACGCCTGATTTAAAAACGAAGGATTCGCTCGTTTTCGCAAAAAATCCCTTCTTTCTTCTCCCAAGGACGACAAATTTATGACTCAAATTATTCCTAACGTACCTCGTGCCTCACCTATAATGTATACTTTTACACTGCTATGCTAGAATTATTTGTATTTTCAAAAAAATACAAATAATTTTATAATTAAAAAAGTTATTAAGAGAGATGAAAAATAGTCAATGTAATTAAATATACATAATATAATTAAAAATAGATGTATTTTTAAGAGAAATATAAAAATGATTTTATAACTAATAAATAATAAATGCAAAAATATATTTATATATAAATATGTAAAGGTTTCATCAATATGTGATCTACTAACAAAATGGCTTCAAGAATAAATAAAAAAACAAATTGCAAATGTAAATCATGACACTGACTGTTAATAGTGCTTTATAGAAATAATATTGATATTATATAAATTAGATAAATGAAAAAATTCATAATACACAGCATCGGTTCACATTGACAATTTGTTTTCGTCTAATTAAATTTAACTTAATACTGAATGCGTTTAATAAGAACATGTCTTCTTCAATCTAGTTCGTGTACGTCCCGATAAATGTCTAGTTACATGATTTAACAGTAAAGTTTGGAACCTTGCGCGAACTTAGCTAAATTAGCGGCATGTATAATATATCAAATCGCATAGACATACGAGATTAATTTTAACCTACTCGCGGACTTTACTAAGCCCAGGATCAACGCGGGTTTAAACTCAATCTCTGTTAAACGTACATTGCAAAATCAGGTGTGATACGAGACTAAAATTGGCATCATTCGAAGTAAATTAATTGTTATCTAAAGTGTAATAATATTACTTTACAGATTTTCTACGATAATCTCTCGATAATGCCCCGCGGGAATCTAAAATATCCAATTAACTCTTGCAAACTAATTCTTCGGCACACTGTCTTAATTAATACACTCAATTACAAAATTATATTTGCCTGTATCGTATAACGTAATACAATGTATCAAATAGCATCATGCTAATTTGATAAGGTATGTTACTCAAGTAAAAATCATTTTAAAAGACAAATGCTTGGTCACAGAAGAAAAATGTTTATTTCAATTGTAAGGGATCGTGAGAGCGGTTGTTACCATGGAAAATGTAAAATATCGCACAACGATAAAATATCCGTACATGAAAAGTAACGTGCAGGGCTGGGTCCTATGCAACTGCTCGATCTATCTGCCAGACTTTTTCGGAGAAACGTTGGGCGCTGTATTTGACGCGAATGATTTAAACGCAAAGTTAACAGAGCAGAATTTACGATCGCGCAACATCCTATCCATATGGTCGATCAATCTTTAACCGTGTTCATCTCTCCTTCCCAAAATTTATAATGGACATGAAGGGAAACCAGGCGATATTTTTCGATCGATCCAGTTGTTGCTTCCATATGTAAAGAGTATGATGTTTTGCAATTCTCCATATTCAGAAATTTTAAAATGATCTTGCAAATATATTTTACAATCGTGTTTTGTAAATTTTGCGCGCAACGTCAATTTATTAAAATTAATTTTGGCAACGTGCATCAAATACGATAGCGACTGAACTAAGTAAACAGTAATAAAAGTATAATAATAGGCATAGGTCTAGAACTTAACTTCGCAGCAATCCATCGCGAATTGCTACACGCGTATAGATAATTTTCCGACTGTATGACGTAATGTATCACATAAGTTTTATAGAACTAAGGAAAGAAACTCGCACAACGTGATCGATTGACTTAAGCTTCGACACTCGACTCATTTCTTAAAGTAGAGTACTTAGAGGGAGGAATTGAAAATAAGCGAACGCAAACAGGAATGAAAACGCCGCGCACATTATTTGAGGACACGGGCTGCAATTTGACGGTGAGTTAATGTATTCCATGAATAAGATATAACAAATTCGTTTACTCGAAATAAACCGGAACACGTGACGACGCATACGAGTTGCGTCATTCCTTTTCTCGTTATTTTCTTCGCTAAAATGTTTGCACACCTCGCCGTTTCCACATAGTTGGAAGATTTAATATTCTATATGCATCGCGTATGTACGTGTAAGAGAGACTGGAACCGTCGCCCCACCGCAAAATGTATAATGTTAATTATCACGTCAAAGGGAAGAAAGCGGGAGTTTAATTACGATGGAATATTTTACTTGGCGTATATATCTTACTTCTCTGCGCTAATTGTGCGCCAGCTCTGTAAACAGATTTCTAAACAGATATCATTAAAAAAAAAAAGAATGTATGACCGCTTGGTTGTGCATTCACGATCGCATTATAAGTGTGCCACTCACGAAACCGACCGCGTAACGATCGCCCGTGTTTCGCCGCTTTCACGATGAATAGAGATGCACTCGTATATGCAATGCGCACGGTTTAACTCTTTTGCGACCGAGCACTTGCCGCAGTACGGGCTGTTTAATTTCACCGTATCTCCGTACTCTGATTGAGCCCTTTTACCATCTTGCACAAAAGCAAAAGTCAGTGGCATTGGAGTACCATCTATTCTTAACCAAGATGCAATGCTAATGAATTTCTTGTGTTAAGTGAGATAATTAAAATATTCTCAGGTTAATATTCCTGTTTATGAAATTTTAGACAAAAAGTTTAATCGGCATTCATTGAAAAGAGTTGTATTTCAGAAAAATATTTTGCACACTCGCGAAATTTTATGCCTATACTAATCTATACTGATTCAAGCACTGAATGATTTAAACTGAAAGAAAGGATTGACTGAATAATGGCATAACATTTTTAATTGATTGCAGCAGCCAATTAAAAATGCTATTTCATATTTATCTAATTTGCTGCAGCCAAGTCTTTTCTTTCGGTGTAGGATAAGTTTAGAAAATTAGTTATTAGGAGAAAAACGGAAAAATGTTAGAGTTTTACATGAGATTATCAATAATTAGTAAATGTGATATTACTGTAAATTAATTTAAAGTGTCTGAGAAAATATTACAATATTTAAGATACAAAAGATAAGAAAGAAATGTATATTTAGATAATTAGTAATATTTATGTACCAGATTAGCCATTAATTATAAGATACAAATGCAAACATAAGAGAAGAAATTGTATAAGCTAAAGTAATAAATATTCTGTTTTACTAATCTTCACTGTTTATGTGTAAATAAAAAAAGATGAGAATCATACATCGTAAACGTCTTATTCCAACGCGCGTGGAATATTTCGTAATACTTTTCGCCGCATTCTTTTCGTAATATGCTGAACTCTAATAAAAATTTTCATATCTGAACGGAATGGTCGTTCGGTAGCGACCAATTTCTTTCATGATATTTGTAATCAGGAATTCCAGTCAAGTTATGCGATGGACTTATTCCACCAGATGGTAGGAAAATATCCTTGAAAATGCACAGGCCTTAAAAATACGCATAGTACATAAAACTTTAGCGAACACTAACGAGACGTTTCTAGTTTTACGACCATCTTTCCTCTGTTCTGATAAAGCTTTGTTATAGTAGAGTGTTATATAAGATAGAACTCTGAATACTAAAAATTATAAAAATTGTGTTATTTTTTTATTCTTTTGCGTACTTATATCGATTATATTTTATATGAAATGCCTGATTGCGCACAAATGAAGTTTTAAAAGCCAATTTAATATTTAATAGTCCAGATTAACGTGAAATTTTATATTCATTAAAGCTTTGATTGGCTTACAATTAAATAGAAATGCATTATTGTAATTGGTAAAATTCCTTTTTCGTAACATTTAAGACAGTCTATATAAAATTTTCTAAATTCGCGAAGATACATCAGAGCAAATTTAACAGTAAGCTAAGTGCATGCACTT
This sequence comes from Acromyrmex echinatior, assembly GCF_000204515.1. The sequence goes on along the minus strand of NW_011627095.1, from coordinate 377,298 downwards.
CTTGACTGTTGTTTCCATAGTTCTCGAAGTATTTCACAGACTTGCATTGGCTAAACTTGTCTTATAGAATACCTTAGAGATATATACATTCACAAAAGCAAAAAGAGGCATACATTCACAATGGAACATTACGTAAATGTTCGTAATAAACATTAATATTTAAAATCAACGGTTTGCCTCCTTATGGGAATACGAAGAAAGTGGATGTGAGCCAAGTAGACGAAGGTGGAACATTACAATAATGCCGAAAGTTGTAGCGACGTGCATTATTGCGATACCGATGCAGCAGCACTCCCTTGGGCGGCATATTCGCCATTGCAATAATGTATGACGACACGCCTTTGAACATCGAAACGAGCCTTTGAAATTTACAGTGCAAATTCCAACATCTCGCGCCGCATTATTGCAAATGTCGAATATCATTCCCGACGGAGCATAGTACCGAAGTACAGTAATATACTGGAATCTTGGAACGTCCCTTCTCTCCTGCACAGCTAAGATTAAGCGTACGACTGCATTCTAATAATAGCAACATTCTAATAATTTATTGTATTAGCTCGATAATTCAAAAAGAGCATATAAGTATTTTTTATGAAACTTCTATATAAAGAATGCTCTCTCTCTCTCTCTCTCTCTCTCTCTCCCCTCTCTCCCTCTCTCAAGAATACAGTGTTAACCATTCAAAAACATTAAAAAATATTTATTCAAAATATTTACATTAAACATATTTTGGTCCATATTTATATCCCACTTTTATCAATAAATTCCCGCATTTTTTTTTATATAAGTAAAGTGCGAATATGAACTTTTGAATCTTTAAACCTATGCCTTTTGTTTCAATATAATATTTAATATTTCAAATTTGTTTTGGATTTAAGTTGGAGTCACGAATTATACTACATAAAATAAAAGTTTAATTTAAATGTGCTTCTTTTATTTTCATAATAAATTTGATGTATTTAATTGCACATGCTGTAGAAAACGAAAACAATTATATTTATTTATTCTATTTTGTTTAAAAATAGCTAAAAAAATAACACTTTCTACAGTAAATGCAACGTAGAATTAAACATTCATGCAGTGCAACGCATTTCATTCGTACATTTCATACTACATTTTACAATTTCCGTTGCAATTATCTATAAAAATACCTGTCCGTATACAAATTAAAGTCTTTTAAACTCTATTTCTATAATAAAAATGTTAAGATTTCACAATCTTTCTCGAAATAAAAAATATTTTTCTAATTTATATACGCATTTTTTTCAATTATGATTAATTTCTGTAAAAAATTATATCTTCAGCATTCTATCCAGTTTTTACACAATTTAGGAAACATAATGTAAAAAATTATCACTCATTTTAATCTTTATAATATTGCTGGCGTATATATATATATATATAATTAAGAAGTGATGTACTCGCACATTAAAACTGTTATAAAAGTATCCTTAACAAGAATAAAATCGATGCAAATTTATATGGACCATGAAAATTTGTTGGGATAAGCTAAAGTTGTTTCACGCGTTATTAATTAATTTTACGGGAGAGGGTCCGTGGGAGAGTCTTCGTGAATATAGAATAAAACTCTGCACTTTACATTATCAAGTGAAACCTGCCAACCCTGTGACACATTAACGCCTTCTGCACCGCACTCGGCCTCGAAACTACAGGAATATTAATCAATTTTCTAAACTAAAGGCAATTCTCTCGCGTGAACGAGCAAACGTCAGTTTTTAAGAGCATAATGTAATAATCCCCAACAAATATTCTACATTCCCCGAGATGTCTTGTTTCCGTACAATTCACTGTTTCTCCAGGGAAACCATGATGTATCGGTTTACTCGACATAAAGTCGTTTGTGTAGAACGTAAATCGCAAGAATCGTTCGCGTATATTTCACCGCTTCTGACGTCATAATTCAAGATGGCTGGCCTAGGTGTATTGCCGACCCTTAATCTCATACAACTCGTACAACAATGAGATCGAAGAATTCAAAATTACAGCGACGGTACGATTAAATGGAAGCAAATGATTATACGGCTAATATGCAGCGCAGTCACTCAAACGATCTGACAAATCACGCCAATATAATTTCAAACAAATGAAAAATTTTTTTACATTTTTTTCACTTATATGTCACAGTTATATTACTTGTTACAATAAAAATAAAGTAATCAATATTATTTCGATTAATGCAATAATTTATAATAGGTAACAAATAAAATTTGACATTTTCAATAAATTGGAGAGTGTTCAAACGTAGATAAATGATACTTAAAATTTTCAATGTGCAAAACGATCATTTTTCGTTTCAAAAATAGTGCTTTAAATGTAATATGTTTGGTTTACAAGAAGCGAAAAATATACATCCATTTCGTCATTTGCCACGAGCTAGTTTACTCAACGTCGTAAATGAGTCGACAAATATTATGATTTATTGACAAATAGTAGTTTGCGAGTTATGTACATAATTACGAATTTGATTGCAAATACAAACAGGAGGGTACATTAACATTATTGTTCGCTTGTAAATTACTACGACTGAAATTTTTCAAGCGATGGTAATCGAGATTGATAGGAGTTTAATAATGCATCAGAGCGGCATTAATCGAAAATGCAATAAAAAATGACGAAAAGGAATTTAAGCATGTGTATTATAAATTATTTTAAAAAAACATATACGCTCAGTTTATTATTAAATTTTAATATTCCATATCACAGTTAAATTAATTTTCGAATTATTTTTATGTGACGGCACAAAAAAGCTGAAAATTAATGAAAGTGTTGAGGGGATTTTTTTATTTCTTTGATATAACAAGTGCAATCCAAATATACTGACATATAATTAACGAATGTATGCAACATCGATACTTTAATTAATTTAATGATACTTAAATATTATTCGTTATTCTACAAAAAATCTCATTTTGTTAGTATAATAAAACAGGAAATAAACTTTGAATACATGTAGCAAAATTGACGAAGGTACATCTACATTCAATCTTTAATCAATAGATTAATTAATATTTATTGCTATTATCCGATAATATTTTAGTAACGTATCGACAGGATACTGATATGTAATCACCGAACCTCCCCCCAGCAAAAAACTAATATGTATAAAGAAACAATTGGAGCTTGTCTCGGATGAATGTCGACCGGTGATAACAAGATTAACGCCTATGCAGGTATATAGCATAGCTATCAAACACAAACGGTCGTCAATGGGCGGAAATTTAGCAATATTGGGGATCGTTGTACACAAGTGTCAGTCGCGTCGACGATGCATCTACCCTTGTCTGTCGGTTTTGATTGAAACAACAACATCTCTCTTTTAGACGGATATCGCTTCCGCACTTGCGTATGCTTACAATTTGGTTGCGTCCACAAATATTGAATCCCTGTATCAAATATACAGCTGCAATTCGTCGTTACGAGTTTTTCGCGCTGTCGGTTTGTCAACCTTACGATTTCGTTATCGCTTAAAAGCCGTATATAACCATTTATAAAATTTGCAGCTAATCAATCTCGTTCTCTTTTTTTTCTTACGTAATCTTATAGCCGCATACTTTTGGCATATTTCAATATTAGGACGGAGAAATTTTTTAAATTACGGAAGAAATAATGCGCAGAATGCACACTACTACCCGGTCATCCTGACTATGTAAATTCTATTTTCCTTTTTTCCTCATCGATTTATTTTTCCAATTTTTTTTCCATTATTTCATTTTTTCTCGCCTATTTTTATCGGTCAAACAACTATACCGTTTTAGCACTTGAAAATCGATGACGCTACAACGAAATTTCTCCCGGATTTGCGGATAAGTTTAAAGTTGCCCCCGTCGCGCACTTCATATATATCGGGCGTAACGCGTGGACCTAATCTTTTGATCCTATAAGCATGGTTCAGCGTGAAATCCTTGGAAGCTGAAGAAGTTAGTTACATGGGACTAATGGAACGCAGTAGGAGCTCTGGATAATGGACGACGGTATGGCATCGTAAATAGTAGATGCACTTCACTTTACAAGAAAATCTAGTTTTATTTTTGAATTTCGCATCAGATCTTCTAATGGAAAACAAAAAAAAAGTATATACAGAACAACGGAAATTTACGTGTAATATTCAGAAATTTATGACTTATCCGAAACTTGATTCCCTGCCAAATATTATGTATGTATATCCCGCGGTTATTGTATACATTATATGTGCATATCTGAAGAATAAATCATAAAATTATTACAAATGCAAATAATGCAAATAATTATATTAGCATAATCAAAAAGAAATAATATCTATCGTTTATTTTTAGAGCAATAAAATATTCATTAGAGTATTAGAATATTTGTTTCAATGTATATATTTTCCTTAATTGTTACGATAAATTTCGTTTTAATTCAAGCACCTAAACGTATATTTTATTTCGCTCTGTACATATTTTGTTTTATTAAAAAATCACATGCATAGATTCTGAATATTAAGACCCCTTTGAACTGTCACAAACACTGTTTCAGAAAAAACTCATCGCTCACTTTTTGTCTATGTGACTGGTCATAAACTTTAAAGCCACGTAAACCTTTTTACTTCTTCGAGAAGAGATTAGTCTCTCGTTAACGCGTTTTTTTCCTGGCCTAGGAAAAGCCAGGAGAAGAAGAACTATGACGGAGATATCTTTGTCGACGAGATTCGGCCGTTTTAAATCGAAAGCAAACGATCGTGAATTTCGAGGATCTCTACTACTGGCAGCTCGCGATTTAATCGCGTAACAGTTTGCTCGGCTTTTCTTTCCCCAGAAATAGATTTCCGACGTGTCGATTCTCCCTCGTTCCTCGTCCTCCTCCTCCTCTACTTCCCCTCCTCCATTTTCCACTAACGGCGGGGAATTTATGGAGTTTCGAGCACGACCAAGAGCGCAGTTTTCTGCTCGTGATAAATGCATCCGCTATTGTGAAATGTATATACACGCGCCTCTCGCAGAGGCTGCTACGTGCGCCTGCACTTTCAATTTTGAATTGGCTCAAATACGGCGAGATTTAGTCGACCGCTTTTGGTCCCAAAGTACAAACGACCGGCACAAATATTCGCACAATTTCAGCCTATTAAGCAAATAACGTCTACTATAACGTACAACTGATCGTAATTCATCGAGCAAATTTTCCTTGCACGATTTGTAGTTTTTAAAATCGTGCGACTAATTTATAGAGTGATATGAAAAAAAAATCGCCCCATAAAACTGTCAAAAATAAAATTTTATATTAGTACAATAATATAAAGAGCTCTAAATAATAATAATTACACTGAAATAATGATAGTATAATAAAATTATTTTATATATCTAAATAATAATTGTATGAGTTTGATATTCAAATCTATTTTTTGAAATTCGAAATCTTGACATGTTTTGGCTCCTTGATTGAACCATCTTCAGAAATTTCAAAAAATTTTTTAATTACAGGTATGACTTCTTTTTAACATAGAACGTTTTATATAAAATTTTATAACAATTTATTAGAAAGAATTTCATTTATTGCTGTCTTTATAATTATTATATAAAGATTTTACATTTTTCTATTATTAATTGTAAATTAAGTGAATTGATCGCGTAAAACAAATTCAATAGGTATATTTCGAGGTATATTTGTTATAAGTTTTATTAACAATTTAAAAAAAAATCACTTCTCAGAAACTCGACAAATGTTATTTCTTTTATCAAATTTTCCTTTTAAATATGATAAATATTAATAGTATTTAAAAATAGTTTACGTTTGCACTTTTTATAAAGTAAGAATTTATTTTTCATTTTCTTTCACATTTTCTAAATCCATTCGTATTTCAGTGGTTTTTTTTTATTAAAATATAAAAATTGTTTCATACAACAGGACAAAAGTCTATTTTCCATTATTGAAGTTCGAATTAATTTTCCTTTCTCTCTCTTTGAATGAATAAAATATTTGATTGCGAAACAATGTTCCTACGAGACGCGCGAATTTCCCGTAATACTCAAAATCGTTTTTTCTCCGATCGGCTATTACAGAGACATTTTCACGTCATTGTGATTGCATCATTGTGAGAGAAGACGATTTTACAGGGGCTGTAAAATACAATTTTTATATCCTGCTGAGATGTGAATCGCCAAGTAAACGAAATTTCAAGAGTTACTTCGCTGACGCGCTTATCACGTTCTACCGATAAATTGTGACTGTATCCATTATTACAGTATACAAAATTTATCAAATTTTGTAACAGTATAAAGGATTAGCTCTTAGTACATACAATGGATCATTCACATCCTACGCATTTCTCTCCTTTGAAATATTAGGAAAAGATATTTTTATTTAAATTGATTAAATAAAGTTTCTATCGTTTCTTTTTTTTAAATAGATATATCACCTTATAAATATTTTCTAAAGACGCTAAAGTATATATTTTATTATTAAGAAACATTTATAATTTTTGTATGCTTGTAAAGTGATGAAACCATTCGGACAACATTATGTGAGATAAAGAATCGAAAAATCATCATATTAAGGGTTAAAACATATAATAATTCATTTAAAACTCTATTTTAAATAGAATATTTTTATTTTTTTTTTATTATTTCTATGTGTTTATAATTGCCAATAAAATTTTGACTTTTACTCATTTTGTTTGTCATGTTTGTTACGGTGATGATTGACATACTATAAAAGAAAATAAACGCTTTCCTTTAAATTGGGAGAAACCAGTGATCGATATCAAATACGATTTACGAAGCTCTCGTTACGTGCCGACAAATCGATATTCACACAATCGATATTCGGTTCCGTTGATTTAAGTTAAAAACGCAACACGGCGTCTACAAAAGTCCGTTTGATTGGCTTTTATTCTTCAGTCGTACAGAAGCGCTCGTTTTTCCTGCCCCCCTTTGAAGTTTTCATGAACAGACATCACGCTTTTGCGCCCTCCGGGACTTTTTCTTCAAGCGACGCTGACTGTTAGAAAGTTGGGAGATACTTCTCTATCGTGGAAGAACGATTGTTTTTCGACTCCCTGCCGGACGGACATCGAAAAATGGTGATGAGGAAGAGAGCCGTGGGGCGGGACACTTTTTCCTTGCTAGCAGGGAATACGTGGGATTTGCGTCATGTGGTGGGAATAAAACTTTTAGTTCTTGGCAGTCGGCCGCGCGCGCAAAAAGCCATTGTGACAACAATCACTATATATAAGACAAATTTTTCGTATTGCCACAAGAAAAATGTTGACTTCCCTCGTGAAAATATATTTAGCCCCTTACATATTTCCGTATATATGATTAATGTTGCAAGGTAGCAACAAGAAACATTCACGTACACGAAAAGTTTTACATTTTAAAAAGTGCCTTGATAAATTGTTACAAAAAAGGAAACTAAAAATTAAGATATAAATCAGAGAAATATGATACCTATCTCTTTTCTAATAATTTCACGGAAAGAATGATTTCGCTGAAATATCTAAAGATTTAGTTATATCTGAAAACGATTTTATTGCGCCATCAAAATAATTATGTAGAAAATTCAAACATAATGAGCTACAAAAACTTTTGAGCAACAAGTATATATATAATTATTTTGACAGTTCAACAAAATTATTTTTAGATCTGTATTTCACTAAATTTATAAATACTTCAGCAAACTCGTTCTTTCCATGTTAAAATTAAAGTTATTATAAATTCGATATATGCACAAGTCTTTAATTACAATCAAAATTTTTATGACGTAAATCGTGAAACTTTAAAGCAAAATTTTCAATAGAGAAATAAGATAAACTCAGTCTAATTTCACCGAAAATTCACATTCCGTTAAATCATTTGTAATTCATCGAAATAATAAAATCGCGCAACGAACCATGGAAAAACAGTGGCTCGTTACGGTGTATTGGCGTTGCTATCAAACGTGAACGCTATTCGTCTGGAAATTCAATCAGTTTAAACCAAATGGCGAGTAGGTTCCGGTGAATTCAAGTTAATGAAACGTTCCGACACTATTGGAAAATTTAATAGAGTGCATACGACCTCCTAAGGCAATCTCACGACGGCGTTTGTTGTAAACGCATCTATTTTTCGCACACCCCCGTGGATTCATTATCAAAATTGATTGTGGTAGTTGCCCGTTACAATCCTGATAATTGCCGATCGATTGTTCCAATTTCATTGGTTTCGTGGGTTACCATAAACGTGACACCTCGCATATCCTCTCCGTGCGTGTATAATTCTCTTGAAATTTATATTTAACACAAAACTCAATATTGCAATTATACTGTAATCGTAGACTATTGAACTTTTTTATATTATTAATAATCTCTTAAAAATTATTTTTTTTTTAATTAAAAAATTCATAAAAAGAATTTAAGAAAAAATTGTAATATTCATGAGATTATCAGGACGTTAATAAAATTTCAATAACAATAAGGATTTTGCTATTTTTGTGTTTACCATTACATTTCTCAATAGTAAAAGTAAGTATTTTTCTTCAATATAAGATCATCTATGAAAGCAACGTTTTAACAAAATCTTTTTCCGCGTTTCAGACATACGTACGAAAGGACTGACATCCCACAAAAAAAACCAGCAACCTCAAAGTCCATGGAGTCTCGGAGCAGAAAATTGCGCAAAATGGGGACTATGAGAAATTCTGAAATAGAGATGGAAGTGTATGAGGGGAGTAACCGGCGTTTATCGGCCAGGTATTGACCCTGCGTCTATCAAAAACGAAAAAAGCTTCGGATCCGCTCTAACGAAGACAGACTATGATACATTATTTAATCAGATGATAAATAGCGAACACTGAAGACGGAAAATACACTTTACCGCGATGGAGGCTCACGTCGATCAAGCCGCAAACGCAACTGTGGAAAATCCAGTCTTCTTCGATGTACCAATCATCTTGAGAGCTATCGTGCTCTGTCTTCTCATACTCATCACTATTGTAGGTGAGTTACACACACACACTCACTCTCTCTCTCTCTCTCTCCTGCTCGCACGACATTTACTTTGCAAAAAAAATTGTCATTTTTTGGAATAAATATTTTATTTTGAAAAATTTTTTTTTTTCAAATTTAATTTAACAATTAAAAAATTAATATTACGAAAAGGAACTTTATTTATCTGCTTATTTATTTAAATTCGTATTAGTTTAATTTGTCTCAATTTTTAATATTATAAATTCTTTCGATTAGATGTTATATTATTGCTAAAAAACCAACATATTTTTATATATTTTTGAAAGAAATTAAAATATTTTTTAATGTGTAATTAATTTAATATCTATTATAATAATATTTTAATACACTATTATTTAAAATATAAATAAAATGTCTACATTGCGCGTATAAAAATGTATTCATATCCATTCATTAGCTTCTGTATTGAATATTGAAATACGAGTCGATAAGTTAAAATTGAGAAGAACGATATTTCAAGAGTAATATATAGTCTCGCGTTTTTCATACCTTTAGAAAAAGTTTATGACACACGTCAATATGAAGGCGGCACCCTTCAAGACTTGCTTTTCACAACTCGGAAACAAGCCCTTAAAAAATTTTTATGGACACGGTATTCTTGCGCGCGGTATTCGCAACTGATTATCGCTGTACATGCTGTAAATCGATAAAAATAATAATGAAAACCGTAATTGAATAAATAATACATTATAGGTTTTCTTGTTTTATCACGGAATATACATTACGTTACGTGATATTTTAACTTTGCTTTTTTAATTCAATGAATATGCCGACTCACTCTTCTGGATAAAACACTCGCGTAATACGAGAACAATATTTTTCGTGGACTGGCCACTGGATTGTATTATAAACCACGCAATTTCTCACTGTAATACACGTTATTTATTTTCCGATAATATGAAAGATTGAGAATGTTGTTATATTATGTTAAAATATTATGTTAAAATTATGTAACAATGAATAGGGAGAAAGAGAAAATAAGGTATATAAAACACTTCTTTCTACACATTGTTTTTTATGTTTTTTATGTTTTATAATTTGTTTTATATGCTAGTCGTTTAAGCCGATCAAAATGTCAGTGAGCCTCTTAACGCCGACTATGATATCCGAGTTATTCAGATGCGAAATTTTGAGACTATGAGTTATTCAATGCGAAATTTTAAAAACAACAACACTGACGCATTCAATAATTTAAATTGCTGGTTTGAATTGCTGGTATTTTTCAAACATTTTTGCTTATAAAAATCATAAGTTTGCAACATTGAATAAAAATCATAGTATCATTTAAATTATTTAAAAGATAATTTGTTGGGCAATTTCAGAATTCATTTTTAATGCAAAACCACTTATGTTGATGTCAAATCATATAATAAAAATTTTAATTTTATCTCGTTAATTTTTATCTTCTTAATTTTTATATCGTAAAGATTATTGATGAACAATGTTAATATAAATTGTTTACAATAAAATAATCTTCATGTATTTAAAAAATTTCATAAAAAAATTATTTTATTTTAAATAACTTATAACAACATATTGTTCGTTACTAACTGTTAATCTCTTCTAATTAATTTTGTATTAAATGAGCTAGTCATTGCCATTATTATTATTTTAAAGTAAGTTACTTAATTAAAGTTAACGTTAAAAGTTAAGACACTTTTTAATTAGTTATCAATGAGCAGAAAGAATGTCGTGGTCAAAGACATTTTGATGAATAGATAATTTTGTTGGCGCCGCTAAATGTATATATAATGAATCGACTCATTCAAGCTGAAATCTAAAAAAAAGAAAAGTTCGTTTCCTTAATTCGAAGTCGATTCGACCAATTTATCTCTCGTTTTTATTCGAATGCTTCCAACGATAATTACCGACCCGATTTTGGCAAGTCATTTTCTTTTGCATGCCAAACTTCCGATCCAACAGTGTCTACGAGGCAATTGATCTCACCTCGATTAATCGTTCTTCTTGCCGTAATTATATGCCATCAAGCCCCAAATAACTTCACCCCTTCCGATCATCGTCAGCATCATCCACGCGGAGGCGACCACCCGATAGTAATACGTTAGTGAGAACAATGGCAAAGATCGCTTGGAAAACGTATTAGTTCTCCAAGGCACATAATATATCATCAAGCGGTGACGGTTATCACAATATCCAGTCGCATGCTTTGCGTGAATGGGGTTTTCCGCGAGGCAAGCGAACTAACATTGTTTTACGACTTGTATTTACTTAAGTACAACCCTTTCCTGCCATGGCTTCACCCTCAAATTCTCCTCAGCAATACCGAGAATAATAGAACGCACTTTAATATTAAAATCTCTGATTGATTATTATCAACGCTAAAGACATTTTAATATGAGCATAACGTATGATAAATGACTTTCATGGGCTTCGATAAATATTTGTCAAAGACATCAGCGATCATCGGCAAGTATGATTAATATGTCTATAATCATTACGTAAGATATTCCATAATTAGCAGAAAGTGAACACGTAAAGTTATTTACACATGCTGTTAACGCTAACTTTGATCTAGATATAGAATTCCGCGGATAATTTACACTATCGCTATAATTTATTCGCTTTGATTTTTCATCGATGTCATTCGTCGACTATTAAATCTCGTGAAATAAATCTGTGTGAACATCTTTGACTTCCCTGAGGATATATTTCTCGAAAGGGAATAGAGTTAAAAGTTATTGAGAAAACAGATAAGTTTATCGCGCTCCGTTGTAACATCGTGGATAGCGATGTAACCAAGAAAGATGCGAAAAAGATCCGCCAGCAGCTGTTGGATACATCCACACACATACGTCCTCCCAGTGACTTGACAAGGCTCGAAGCACATTCCAATATTAGTATAGTTCACTAGCTAACTAACAGTTCGTTGAACATGACGTCAGCTGCCATGAATGTGTCTGCTCTTTCTCCTTCTCTCCCCTGGTGTAGGGTAAATTTTCTGAACGCTTGGCGAGGCACAAAACCGTGAATATCGTTGCGCAAATGTAAATTAAATAATCCCCTCTCATCCCCCTCTTCCCTCACACAGTAATCACTGCAAATCGAGCGAAACTTCTCAAATGCAGCGGGTTGTACCAACCGCATTCGTTCATCTCTCTTCGGGGACGCAAACAGCGGAGCACGTAATTTAGCGCAAAGTTCGCCACTAGTGTATACGTGGAGGTAATTGACTGTAATCGAACAAATACGAGAAATCAGAAATAACTGTAATTTGCGAAGATCTGATATCGAAGAATAATAGGTGTCAGATTTCTTTTCCGATAAATCGCAAATTGAAAAAAGAAAGTAAAAAAGGAAAAACTTCCGATATTTATAATACAAATTGTATAATAATAGTTTTTTACAGGAAAATAAAAACTACTCAATGAACATTGCATAATTTCGAAACGTAATCACGTATTAATATTATATACAGTATGTACACACCACGTGGAAAGAATATATATTACAGTTTTTTTTATTTATGTAGAAAGTAAAAGTTTTTCTCTCATAAATTCAATTAGATCATAAATTCAATTAGTGTAAATATACGCATCACGTACCATAAAAGAAATCAAAGTTTAATTCAATTATATTTTGCTTTTGAATTACCAGCGTTAAACTTTTTTTATGAAAAAAAAAATGAGTTTTATTAGAAATACACGTTTGAGAAAAACATTTCTTGATATATACATCATGTATATGATGTTGATAGGCATCTTGCTTGTTCGTAAAAAAAATAGCAAGCCGATAGGTTAGACCGCCGACGCGAACTGAATGTGTTACTCTACCTTGCCCTTCGATCGTATAAAGGTTAAACGATGCGATGCGAACACATAACGTACCCCGCATGAAGACGTAATCAGACATTTCCGATAGTTATCGTCTCTCGAGAAACCTGGGGTTGCATTTTCAATGAAACTAGGGGAAAAAAAATATAGCCTTAGGTTACAGGAAAAATATATATATAAAGTTACTTCAACAATTACGAGTATAAAAATATCAATCATTTTTCATCATTATATTGAAAAAGATAAAAGTAAATTGTGTTACATTTAATTTTAAGGTTGCCGGTGTAATGTCAAAAGCGGATATAATATGCAATTTATTTACGTGTCGCCGTTCTATACACGAAAATAAATGAGTTTCCGCGCATATGACAACGGTCGCGATTGATAAAGCGAACTTGTAGCATTTGCCGTCTACTCCGGTTTTGGTTTATTAATCAATAAACGGCCATATAATTCAATTAAAATCTGTCCTATGGTGCGGCAACGAAAACAAGTTATATGACTACACAGTTATTGGATAACGAACCATAACCGCAGTTTTCGGCACGTTTTACAGGTCCACTTTACATCGATCGCGCGTGTGGTCGTGTGAGAAATTCGTTTATCTGCGCGTAGACAACGAGAATAAATTATGCATTATTTCTGCTTTGACATGATAAAATTTTAAATAGATATTGATGTTAAATCCATGTATTCGAAGATTATGAGGGACGCATGATAAATTTGTATGAAGGATAAATTTGAAATATCGATAATCGAATTAGATCGAACGTAATCTAAATCGCGTTGAAGAGTTATATATAAAAAAAATATAATATATTTTTCATAAGAAATTTATTATCAAACTCTTCCATTTTATGAGGAATCAAAATCTGTAAGTAATTTTATCGCCTCAAAATCGTCTATTCTCATATGTAATTATCTTATTCATTTGTCACATTCCCAAAAGCTCTTATTATCCACGACAAGAACATTAGCTACTATAATTTTTTATTCTCTTAACAAGCTCGTTTGCATAAATCTGATGAATTTTTCGTATCATCTCTCTGCGCGCAATTTGAACAATGCGAAATATACATCTCGACTACCAAAGCGTTATTCGGCTTTCGGAAAAAAGGATTAATGTTTTCGACGCTTAATACCCCTTTTCATTCTGCAGATTTTTCTGTCGTCCAAAAAAAAAACTGCATCGATCTAAACCACGTTATTATATGTTGAGTTTATTCCCAAAATTGCGCTCACAACAATGCATAGAAACCATAAACCGCATATGAAAATTATCGTGATGCAATGGCGATTTATTTATGATAACAAGAAAATATTCTTACTTTTTCAATCTATTGTATTTAAAAATTATTTTATACGGATATTAATATTTAATATGATAACTTTCTAGAATCTCATAAAATACTCGTGATAATCAAAATAAATCCCGACGATTGTAATAATTTTAATATTTGTACCATTTCTCTCTCTCTCTCTCTCTCTCTCACACACACACACACACACACACACACACACACACACACAAAATATTGGATGATTTTAATAATTAAAATTTTAAGAATAAATAATTTTTAATTTAAGATTATATGAAAAAGTATTATCTGTATAAAATTGATTAACTAAAATTAATAACGGAATGTAAAAAGACAAGAAAGAGAGAGGATAAATATAGCATTTATTGTAATATTAAACAATCTATAAATTATCAAAATCTACATATTAATAACAAATATAAAAATATCTATTATTCATCATCCAACATATGGTACACAATATATGCAAGAAGCATTATAAAATTCTTTCGCTGAAAGTGTCTTTGACAAAAAACTCGCTAAAGAATCGTGGCGTCAAGCCGAGTTTAGCACAACAGATTAAAAACTGCAGACTGTAAGTTATTTCTTGACAAATAAAAATAAATCGTGCACTGCGCGTGTCTACTCACAGCCTTTCCCAGCTTATCCGTATAAAGCTTCAGCTTCGGATGGGAATTCTTTTTTTTTTTTTTTTTAGTACTGCAAATATACTGCTCTTTAATGGAGTGTGAGAACGAGGGCGCTTAGATCTTCGCCAGTTCGTTGAAACGTCTCTCGGTCCTGGTTCCTCCTTCTTCATAGGAGTTAATTACGCCAAAGTAAAACGTCGTGCGCACATTTCTTTTATCTGTCGCAACCGCGGCGATTATACTTTTTCCCGTGGAGACATCCGATCGTGCAGCTGCAGCTGCAGCTGCGGTTGAATCGCAATGTATTTAGTACGCGCATCTTTATCGTTCTCAACCGACTACGTCTGAATTGTACACAAGTGCACACAACCATCGTATGCGGATATTGTATTTGCGGACACGTAAATGCGAAACTAATGGACACGAAAGGAAAGAAACTTGTTCGACATTTATAGAATTGTAATTCTGTCAAACATTTATATCGACTTACGGCGGTGAAAGAGAGAAAGTACGAATTACATGGCTTCAGTCGTTTCTAGAAGTTCAGGCGCTCTCTAATTTAAGCAAAGTCTATTGTCGTTCCCCCTGAGAATTAAATTTAATTAGTACACGTCTAGACTGCGTTATGTAGTCTTCGGAGACTTGGACTTAGTTGCTATTTCTTCCAGTTATAAAACTATTGCTTCTCTACCGGGAATCCAATTAGGACATATCTTTGTAATTAATAATTCTTTCATTTTAACCTACACACGAAGTTATTAAGTATTTAATATATTATTTAAAAAAAATTAATATATCGTATTTTCGCAAAAAAGTGACATGTAAAAATTATTGAAAAGAGAAAGAAAATTGTATATTTTAAGATTAAATATGACAATATTAAACTTGGAACTAATCACAAATTGCTTGTTTCAAGTTCTCTAAAATTATAATGTAGATATTAATTTTGTTATAATATAATATTACCCCTAAAAACTTATCTTTATTTGTGTCATTTTTCTCCTGTCATTTTTTTTTAAGCATATGAAAATCCAATTTGTATTACTTTCTCTAATTAAAGGTTGAATTAGAACATAATCCGTAAAAAATACAAAATTTGAAAAATTTCGACTTGTGTAACTTTTCTTGCAGAGGTGCAGTATACAATCATTATGCTACAAGATATTTGTAATTTCCTTATGGTTTATAAGAATACGATATCTATTATCTTGTGTCATAAACAGCGATAAGTAACGCGATTTCTCTACGCGAAAAATCGGATGGAACATCAGTCGTTCGGATAAAATGAGAGCATAAAGTACCACGATACGCAAAACGGCGTGTACTAGCACGATATAATATCCTCGTGAATATAGTAACATGGCAGCTTGAGCTTCTATCCACTTCCCTTAAACACGCTTAAACTGGCGGTGGTCGAGTACGTTTACGTAATACATGAATGTAACATTGCGTTACGAATACATGAATTCCTCTACCATAGAGAAAACCACACGAATCTGAAAATTTTGATTACCGTCGAGTTTCGCGATTACACACAATTACAAGTTTAATCAAGCCGCAGTCGCACCAAAAAAGATTGCGCTCGTAATCTACACGAACGGTTTTATTCGTAAATTAATTTTATTCTTGTTGCAAACATTCCAGTTTCTTCTTCATTGCATTTTTAAGAACCAACGGTCGAAGGACAGAACGAATCTCTTAGGAATCGTATTTCTTATTGAACAGCAATTCAGGAACGCTAACGTTTTAAATTTTTAGTAACTTGCAATTTTACGAACAAGGTAATTTAATTCTCTTGCTGTTTAAAAGATTCAGGTAAAATTCGAAGATTGCTCGACTTGCATTCTAAATAGAATTTTTTGCGTAACTCGTGGTAAGAGATAACAGAGTATTTAAAATTCCCTGAAAATTCCCAGATTTTCCAGATATCTTGTTCAAAATTTCAGATAAAATTAGAGAATTTTTTAATTTTGAAATAAATTAAAGTGCAAGTAAACTATATGCATTGAAAATTAGCAGAAGATAGAGTTTTCACAAAACTATATCTATCTTTTTCTCTAATTAGAGCAGCGAAACTTATGTAAAAGATAGTATAAGAAATATTTATTACAAAATAGTATCAACTACTTTATTCTGTTCACTGTCTTCTATTGTCAACTTGATATTTTTTAATAAAAGTTCGCGAAATACACGAGAATGTGCGCGGATGTATTATATATACCGTACTTATTGCTACACCCAGAGAAAGGTTTCTTCAATTCAAAGAAATGTTTCTTTGCTACATGGTTAAAGAAAAAAATTTCTTTAATTTAAACATAATTTTTTTAAATCAAATAAATGTTTTTTTTATTTTATTTGATTTAAAAGAATAATGTTTAAATCAAAGAAATGACGTTCAACATTTTGTATTGTCAAGAAAAATTATTAAAGTAGAAGAAAAAGATAGAATTTAAAAATAAAATTTAACCTGAGACCCAATACAATTCCTCGAAAAAAAATTGTCATTTTCAAAGATAAAAAAAGAACCAAATTTTTCTAAATAGTAAACATTGTAGATAATCCCTTTGCAAGACTTCATTATTTGTTTTGACTTGTTCTCGTCTCAACAATCTCGAGGTGTTCTTACTTTTCATTGACTTCCTTCGACTGACCGTCATATATGGCCGAGACATCCGATCGACAGTTTCGTATTGTCCCAGGAGCGCGAGAACTCGATAGTCTCGATACGAACTAAGGAGTCAAGAGCGGCAATCGGACAATTTTCGCGTAAATGCGCACACGATCGATCCGTGGCACGTTACACGCCCGTATAACACGTCTAGGAACGTACGAGTGATTTCGTCTATTCCGAATTTGCGGAACTTGATTGCCGCTATTCAGACTAGCTATCAGGATTGATGGTGACTGAGCCTGAATTTGCCCCTTGCAATATCAATTACCGAAACTATTATTAAAGAATCGAAAACGTGACAGGCCGTGAATTCAATTTGCTTAACGACTTCTTAATCTTACGTCATTCAACGCATATTTCGTAAAAGTTATACCAGCGAATCCCCTCTGCCCGCCTTTCGTGCACCGATTTTGCAGAACGATCTTAAAAATATTATTCATCGCGCAACTCTTTTTTATTATTTCCGGAAGAACAATTTTGCTGAAGTGTTTAAAAATTTAGCTATAAATACAGATTTGAAAATGTTTTTGTTGAATCATCAAAATAATTAAGTAGGAAACTGAAACGAGCAATCTTATAAAAAATAGACATTTTAGCAGCTAGCTTGAACATTTTCCATTATTATTTTGATAATCCCATAAAATTTTTTTCAGATCTGCATTCAGTTAAATTTTTAGATGTTTCTGTAAAACTGTTCTTTTCGTGCAAATATTTGAAGGAATTTTATTTTATCAATTATGTATGTCAACTATAGAAAGAAAGAACTCAAAGTCGACAAGAAAATATTGTTTTCGTATCTCTATTCAGAGAAAAAGACATAGTAGTAACAACTATATAAAAGTTACAACTGCAGGTGCAAGTTTTACATGTAGATTTAATGTATATACGAAAAGTTTTACTGAAGTATTATATTTAAAAGTTTAGCTAAATAGATCTGAAAATAATTTTATTGATCAAAATAATAATATGTAGAATGCTTGATAATAAAGAAACAAATAATTATGTAGAACGCTTGATAATAAAAAACGTTGATAATAAAAAAAGTTTTCATATTCCAATAACCAATTTAAATATAATTATTTTAATGGTTCGAACAAAATTATTTTTTTTTACATATATTTCTAATTAAATTTTTCTTCAGTAAAACTTACTTTCTTTAGCAAAACTATTTTTTTTGCCAATTTTTAATTACAAACTGCAAACTGTAAAATAATTTTTTCAAAACTACATACATTAATTCTATACAGATATGAAACTTATGTAGCTATCATCTTTACAGTTGCTATCATTATGCTTTTCTAATTGTTTCTAATATATTATATACATTCATATCTAAAAGAATATTAAATACGAGAAAAATTAAATAATTAAAACACGACAAAATTAACTAATAAATAATAAAATCGAGCAATAACTAATAATAGACAAGCAATAATCACTTACCGAAACGCAAATCAGCAGCAGTTGCCTCTCCCGATTGATTCATTACGTCCATTTCCTCCATGCTCCACAATGTTCCTGGATACACCGGCGACATACTTCCACTGGAAATAATAGAAAATTAACTAATGAGTAACAGAACTGAGCAGTAGTAATACAGTACAATAATAGTCAAGGAATAATCACTTACCGAAACACCAATGAGTTGCTGTCATCTCTCTCAGTTAATTCATTATGCCCATTCCCTCGACGCTCCTCAATGTTCCTGAATTCACCGGCGATATACTTCCATTCACACTCCTGAATAATAACGTGAAATGCGGGATTATGACATGTCCGTGGTACAAATCCGCACGTCAATTCGATACGACGCGACGGAGAGTGATCGACATCGATCGAGGATTGACTAGCGCGTTCGCGCCTTTTTTACTCAGAACTCTCGATATTTCCCGCGTAAACGCCAAACACGTCAAAATGGTGGATGAGTCGCTCGCGCATTTCGCGGACGGTCGCGATCGCCGACTCCGACTAATTCGTCACAATAGCGATCCCTCGCGATACTCCCCTCGACGTTCTTCGATCACGACGATGCTCTCTCGCGTCCTGAATGATGAAAATCTTCCTCATCGTTCTAACCGCCCTCACCACGCTCGTCGGATGAGCGACAAAGAGAAAACGAAAACGCGAAGTGACGCGACACCCGTTGATCACGCATACACCGAAAAACGCGGTCATTCGCAGCCGTGCGGGCTGACTGATACGATGAAATGATCGACCATCGTTAAATTCGACACTCCCGATCTTCATTCGTGTGCGGAATTCACCCGAGATGACTAAAAAGACGCGATAATGCAAAGCAATTGCGATCCTACTGCGCAGTACGTGTACCGATGCCGTTTGACTCGCGAGAAATGTGTAACTAATTTGAACCAATCACGTGATTTGCGGCCAACTTCGCGCGCTCATGCGACGCGGTAAACTTGTTTTCCAGCAGCCCAACGTCTTGATATGTTGAATATGTGAATATAAAATGTTGTTGAATAGATATTAATTATTATATTAAATGATTAGAAGAAAATTCAATTATTAAGATATTTTATAAGTTTGCATAAAATATAAATATTATATAAATAAATAAGAAATTTGTTTAAAGCTTGTTCTATTTCATATATAATATTTATATAATATATTCAAATAACATAATATTTAAAACGCCATTTAAATCTAAATCAATACTTTAAATAATAAAAAAAAAAATTATAAGATAAATATCTAAAATTTTGTAAAACATAAATGTTATATAAATAAGAAATTTGTTTAAAATATAAATGTATATAAATAAATAAGAAATTTGTTTAAAACTTGTCCTATTTCGTATATAATATTTATATAATATACTCAAATAACATAATATTTAAAATACTTTAAATAATAAAAAAAAATTATACGATAAATGTCTAAAATTTTTTAAACCCAATTAAAAATAATTGTCAAACTATGTATGACGTAATTCTTATTTTTTTCAATTATTATAAATATATTATTATTTAAATATATTATTATTTACATAATATAATTGAGCACATATGTGTCCCCTTAATAAACAGAATAGTTATAAACAATAACAATAGTTGTACATATTGCTGGAATAGTATTTCTATGTAATTATATTATTCTTACTATTCACGATGGCACATATTTTTGTTACAGGGAATTTGTTCGTGATAGCGGCTATTCTGTTAGAGCGAAACTTACAATCTGTAGCAAATTATTTAATTGTCAGTTTAGCTGTCGCGGATCTTATGGTCGCCTGCCTCGTAATGCCTCTCGGAGCTGTTTATGAGGTACGTATTAAGACTGTAAATTATTATCATGCATTTTCTCTACAGACAAATTATGCCAAATGATTGGCAAAAAAGAGTGCGAGCTTAAAATTTTTTGCAAATTTGACAAAATGCGACGTTCGCGAAATTTGTGTAAGAGGAACGATTCATATTTCCATCAGCAATGTCAATGCCAAACTATCGTTGTCAACAGGAATAATGAATATTGCAGAAATTTTAAAATATGGTGGACTTGACCTTATACTCACATTTATAAAATACAAAACGATAGTAAAACATTATATAATTTCTGTATTATAATAACCTTTACATGAGAAAGAATGGCTAAAACATTAAAAAGTTTAGCTAAATACATATAATTTTATTGAGTTATCAAAATAATTATGTAGCATGTTTAAGCTAATTGCTGGAATATCAAAATTTTACAGCATTACTCGTCATACTTAAATTTTCTACATGATTATTTTGATGATTTAAAAAATTAGTTTTACATTTTTATACTTATGTTAATTTTTAGATACAGCAAAATTGTTTTTTCCAAATAGCAATGAGTAATTTGGCAATGTTCAATATTTATTAAAGAGTTGGAAAAGTTATTTTCAAAAAAAGTCGTTACCATTATTCGTTATTCATTGTAAAATATCATTACACGATACCCAATAGAAAAAGTAACTCGTTAGCGTTATCAAAAGAAGCATTCAATTAGAATTTCCGTTACCTTTTTACTGATTTTTATGATCTTTTTTTAGAATGACATCCAATTATCTGTATCGCTAATTGACTACTTCAACACGAAATATCTAATAATTATACATATATAATTAATTGCAACATGGTCAAACATAACACTCCCTTCTATATACATATATATATCTTATGTATACAAAGTAACGATTATATTCATTACTCAAAAAATGTGACTTAAAAAGTACAACTGCATTTATTATCAATAAAAAATATAATATCGATACCAATTTATTACTAAAATAGTAAGTATAATTATAACGGCGTAAGGCATTACTTCTCTAGATTAAATAATTAACTTAAAACATTCATCAGTAAGATACATTTTAGCGTACATATTGGACGACACGTGTACATTAATTTTTTTACATTTTATTACAGCTCGCATTCGCGAAATAAAAATTTTTCAGTAAAACTGTCGAGGTGCCGGCCAATCTCTTCGTAAAAATACCATTCTCTTTCCGCGCATTACACTTTCATTAAACATTAACTTATAGTTCGTTGCAGCCATTTACAAGTTATAACATCCGTACGAAACCACGTGTATTCACACTCGTTTCTTACACGGTTTTACGACAAGTCATGTATTTGTGAAAAAAAAATCAGTACGAGACGCAGTAAACGCACGCATTCTTCGTGGATTTTGACACTTAAACGCCAAATTCTTTTTAACAAACTTTGCGAGTTTGTTAATTACGTGACGACAGCAAAATATTCCGAGAAAGAGTTATACATCGCAGTTGCGATTGCAGCAATTTATTGTGCTCGAGTTTCACAAATTTTCGCGGGGAATTTCAATAATGAAAAGAATTGCAGAAAATACGAATTACGCAGAAGAATTTAACAATAATTTATTAACAAGCGAGACTTTGATTCGTGAAAATTACGGTAAAATTCACAATCAATTACGTATAGTAATTACGATGAGATAATTTACAGTGACGATCACTTTTCATATATGACACGTCGCATAATTAAATGTTTAATATTATATATCGAAATTTCGGGAAAATACAAGTGGAATTTTAACGCACGCATTTTATTAGAATTTTATTTCGATCGTGGCATTTTATAAATGCCACAATCTCAAAAAAAGACTTTAATGTCACGACTGCGATGCTTTAAAAGCTGAAGCAGTTTTCTACGCCGAGATATCTCTTATGTTGTTTCCAGCGCGAATGCAAACAATGGGGAACGTTGTTACACATATACATATTCAACAATTAACGCGCGAGTATACAGAGATAACAAGCGATATAGCTATGTACATACAAATGATTAGCTTTCGATTCTCTGTTCTAGAGAAATGCGCTGCGCCGTGCATTATATTTAATAAGTGTCAGTAAATAAGCAGAACCTTACATTTTACACCATAACAGGAATAACATAAAGTTTAATTATAGCGACGTTATTTAATTAATAAAAATTTCAACTGAAATTATTTTTTACCGCGAGAGATAATACGTGCATCCTAGCGTGATCATCACGTTATATCTTCAATTACGATTCGTTTTTAAGCACGTTCTACACTTGAAATACAGCAGAATTGATAAACGTCAGGATAATACGCAGAAATTCGTGCTGATGATACGAATTTGACTACAATCGCGCTCTACATAATAATATTTCCTTGTACCCGCTTTTCATTCTGGAATATATCCATTCAACCTGATTATCCTCTGTTTAACGGAATTTTTCCGATATATATTATATATACATCCTTATTTAAATTCCTCGTTTTCCTAACGCAACTTTTAAACACAGCTTCTCATATCTTATCATATACTTTGCGCTTCTGCATGTATCTCATCTCAGTACTTTTTTTCTCTTCTTTTCTCATTCCACTTTTCTCTCATATTATATTTCCACACTCTCGCTACATTTTATGACACGCACCGCGTCCTTCTCGCTTTTCACAGACGTCTCCAGCGTAAAATAAGTTTCTCTCTTCCCATCATCATGTTCTTTAAGTCCTCTTCATCGTCGCTGGCGTGTCAATATCTCTCCCGCTTTATCATTAATGTGGTGCAATTTTATCTCAACTACCATTCAGCCGGCGCATTAACAATTTTTACCGCCATGTACTAGATCGACGCGCGCATCCATCCTCTTAACACGGACACGTAGAAATTTATACGTCTGCCGTTTAATCCGAACATTTGATGGATGTCCGCTTTACAACCGCCTCTTTCACCCGTTTATCGGCGGACGCCAGAAACGTGCACGCGAACGACTTCATTAACTGCGCGTGTACACGCGACGCTTGATTAAACCCTTTGGAGACTCTAGAAGATGCTCGATATGAGAAGAATTGTTAAGAAGGAGATTTGCGTCAACGTTTTAGCCGCGATTGTTGTCGGTAATCGCACCCAACTAACGCAAAGTAATTTCTCTGAGTTTTAATCAGTTACATAATTTATTCTAACATTTTCAGACTTTATTTAAAAATAAAATTTCTCGTGTGATTTTATTTATTCAAACTACTATTTCCTTTCAAGTAATGTTAAAGATGACTACAAAAATGTAGTCAAAATATTCATGAAGAAACTTATTTGGAATTTCATGTAAATTTTATCAAATTAATATATTGATTATTAACAATTTACGCATCATTTATCGCACTAACTCTCAATTTAATTTTCCTTTTGAAGTAATACAATCTTTACAGTGTACAATTTCTGTAAACATTTCTAATAATCTTCCTTTGAAACGAAATCTTTGAAATCTATATCTCATGATTTCCAAAATCGTGTTAAAATCTTGCTCTTTCAATTTCATTTCCAACTTTGAAAGAAGGAAATAGTGATCAGGGAACTATAGATGAATACAATGGATAGTCAAGAACTAGGACACTCTTAAGTTCACTATTTGCTCTATCATGGTTTTCTCGACGAGCATAAAAAAAAACCTATTCTTATTCTTTTTAGTTTCATAAATAAATAATGTAATGTAAAAAAACTCAACAATAGAGTTAGAAAAGTTTCGGAGAACAGAATTCCATATTATTTCAATGGATATATAATGTAGAAAAAAAGTATAGAAACTTTTGAAAAGGATCTTAATTCAAATTTTAAAAAGAAAGTGGACGCGGTAAAACTTAAATTACTTTCCGCTTTTTATATTTTATAATTACGTATACTTCGATTTAAAGGTACAAAAATATTTAATCTAAAGATTACTGATAAGATAAAAATACAAGGAATTTAAGTTATAGGAAAAGTTTAATACGGATATGTATATAATACAAAAACATCTTCATACTCTTATAGAAATTTGATACTAGTACTAATCAATTTATCAATTACTTAATATTCAAGTAAATGATTATTAGATAAGCGATTGACTATTACTAGTATTAAATTTTTAATAATTTCACGTATGATAGATTGTATTATACCATCCCTTGTCGCAAGAATCTTTGCGATCCTTGATGTTAAAACTGCTTCTCCATCGACTTCCGTATGCTACTTTTGAGAGGTGTTTATATTTCTGGAAGATGGATGCGACTCATCAACTTCCGGAATGTTCTAATCTCAAAGTATAAAAGAATGGATGTATATTGGCGAAGAGAAGCCGCTGTGCTGAAAGGAGGACAAGAGACGATTGGCTTTCAACGATAGATTCCAATACCATGAATGGACTTTTAAGCAGGCATGAATCAGTTCTCTTCTCCGTTTTCTTACCAGCTCTTCTACAACATCACTCTTACTATCTTCCTTCATGTGTTTTCCGTTGTCCCTCCGTCGACCATGGCTCAGCTCGGATGTTTTCCCTTTCGACCCTCAATCCGTATTTTCTCATGCTCCCTACTGCGTGGAAAACTGTCGCCTGAAACTATGTGCAATCCTTAACATATTGATCAATCGAACGCAATACATACATATAGAGTGAATAAAAATAAATGTTATTTATCCAACGATATTTGATGTATAAAAAAATAGCATTAATTTTTGCATTTTCATAAAAATATTATGATAAAGATGACACGATCTTGAGAAGAATTCTAGTAAAGAAAAATTAATCTCAATATGACGAACTCAGCTTTTTTCAAAAAATTTAGTTTTTATCAAAACATTTTTATTTACTTTATTACTTATAATTATTTTATCAATAAAGATACATATACATTTACTTAATACCGTAGTATTTCTTAATGTCTGGTGTTTAGATTGAATAAAAAATATGCTAGGATATGTTCATTTTTATGAAAATTATAAGTAAAGTTGAATATGCCATACATAATGTATTGCACCCGTGATAAAATAATATATTGTGTGTCATGGAAAGATTATTGATGCTTATTAGAGATGAGATTAAATAACTTACAAGTAGATTGAATCTGTTGGCGCAGTTTCAAACTCTTTTTGAGTTCTTTATCTTGATAAAGATGAAATAAAAGTCTTTCTTCCAATTAGACTTGAACCTCAGATACGTTCGATCCTTTGTGAAAAGTAAAAACTTTATGTTTCTCCGAATCAAAACGTTTGTATAAAGCAACAAATGTTATAAAGATTGTAATTGTAAATTGAATATTATTAATTTTATATTAACAATATTATGTATTACTACAATTTTTATATTATGTTTTTTAAACTAGTAATTTCATTCTTAGAAAGAGTTCGAGTATTATTCTTAAAAGATTCGATTTTTTATGATAAAAAGTTTCGAATCTTGTAGAAACTCGTTCTAAAATTCGAAACTAAATAGAGAGAGTGGAGATTAATGACTTTATAAGTAATATACGAAATATTTCTTATGAATATCACTCAAAGCCTAGAAAATAAAACTTGATTATTGGATTTGACTTAGATTTTTAAATATGTATTAAACTTGATTTCTATTCATATAATGCTTATATTCTAAAAATTCTAGATAGTGCAGAGTTAAAAAAAAATGCAGTCGTTATACGTCATTAACTTAGAATTCAGACACAAAAGGAATTCTTATTCTAAACAAGTCTGAAAAAATTTCTTTTTCCATCTAAAAATGAACTCAGAATTTATAACATATGACTGAATTCTTTTTGTATCTGAGATTACTTTCATAGCTGGGACAATGAGCGAAAAGAGTCAATGGCCATTTAGTTGGAGGGTTTAACTTATTTCGAAACACTGATGGAAATCTTGTGATTCCCGCATCGATTTCTCGCTATGCTCGCACGGTACGCTAAGCTCACGCTCTCTGATGGATAATTCTGTTTATTGCAGATAAACTCGGGATGGTCACTCGGTCCGGAGCTCTGCGACATGTGGACTAGCAGCGACGTTCTGTGCTGCACAGCCTCGATATTGCATCTGGTGGCTATCGCGGTCGACAGATATTGGGCAGTCACCGATATCAATTATATACAGGTTAATTAACGCCGTTGCGGTTATCGAGAGGAAGTCGGAAATTGTCCGGGATACGATGCGAACGATACGGTCTTTGTTATCCGCTGTCGCTGACACTGCCACTTGCCACGCCACACGCCACGCCGCGAGATAGGGAAGAGCCGCGCGGGAGTTGACATAATCGAGATCGTGACGCGAACGGAACTACATATCGTCTCGCAAATCTCTTTGAATACCCAGAAGATCGCAACATATGGAAATACAATTTTATCAATTCGGGAATGGTGTGCATAGGATTTCAATAGGATTTGACGCGCGAAAATCTGTGCATTGCAACTTTATATAAAGTATCTGGGAAAATTTTCCATCGCTCGTTATAATTCTTCTTTTCCACAGATTTACACGTATTTTATAATCATTCGCAAAAATTTAATCTTCTTCTTTTCAGAAATTTTCTAAATTTTCAACACATTTTCAGTTTAAAACCCAGACGAACGTTTATTTTATTCCTCTATCTATCGAAAGTGTAATAAAAGTCCGATTCTTCCTCGATATTCAAGTCTGCAAGACAGATATTTCAGTATACTCGGATCTATACATTTACTGCGAAATAAGGTCATGAAATCGCTCATAAATTTTCGTCGAAATTTGGGCGGAGGCAAATTTCTCTCTCTCTTTCTCGTGCGCGCAGGCTGATGTAACGAGAATTACAGGGAACACTGCTCATGAAGTATGAAAAAGGGTAAGACCGTAAAGCGAAACGACCAGGATATCCCGTCCATAAATATGTCTGACTGGTATGAGACGAGTATGTTACGTAATACCTTTGGTACATAGCCTCTCTCTTCTATGGATGGTTCCGAGTTAGTTTGGAATTAGCTTAAAGCTCGATAAGCTGCGTAGCGATCAGCCAGCCTGGTCGAATTTAATAGCTAACTTGCATTTCCCAACTGATGGAAAGAGGCGTGTATCGGCCCCTTAACTGGCAAGTCAATTATCTTGCAAATAATGGAGCATGTGAGAAATTGGCTTGAATTTATGTATCCGGCGAGGAGATATGCAGATAAAGCAGGCGCCGCAATTTTC
Source organism: Acromyrmex echinatior (assembly GCF_000204515.1). Next base: position 349,467 of record NW_011627095.1, on the reverse strand, counting down.
TCAAACAAGCGGAATAATTATAAACTCTCTTTCTCTCTTCAACTCTTAAAAAAACTAAGTGTATGAGCAAATCTAATTAAAAGTTTAATTTACTGATGCAAGACAATATTCTTAGTAATGCACGCGATCTCGCGGGAAGTATAAAATTTATCGAAGCAATAAAGTATTATGTTCTAATTTTAGAGTTTTATAAAAATGCATTGTAATAATAAAAATTTATGTAACATAATATTTGTAGCTTACACCACTATATACAAAAAATATATTGTATCGAAGTAATAGCATCGTAAATATTTAAATGGCACGTACTAAAAATTACTTGAAACGTATGTAAAAAAAAGTAAAGTTAGTTATTCTTAGAACTAAACTAAAGTCAGTTAATCTTAGAACTAAAACTTAGTTCAGTTAGTAATAAAGTTTACAGCTAAAAATAAAATGACGGAACATACATCATTAACGCTGCCTTCCCATTTTAAGGCAAGGAATCCGAGAAGAATCGGCATCCTGATCATCACCGTGTGGGTGGTATCCTTAGGAATCTCATTAGCGCCTCAGCTCGGATGGAAGGATCCTGATTATTTGGTCCGCATAGCCCAAGGGACGTGTCTCGTGTCGCAGGATCCTGCATATCAGGTGAGCGCTTCCGGAGAATTGCGAGCAGATCCAAAATACTTGATTAATATTCGTGACTATAGGAAATGCGCTCGTGTATTCTCGCAGACTAGAAGTGTTAACACTTCGAAAAACGCATTTTTCGTTCTGCGTAATTACACGGAATTTTTAGTTGCTCCTAATAGTCATAGACAAACTTTCGTCTCTTTCAGAGAAGATCTTTCAGAGAAATTATAATACACATATCAGGACATCTCAGTAGAAATTCATCTTTCATTATAGCGATATGAATGTCACCTAGAGCTAACTTATAATTTTTTAATGTGGAAGTGTATGATATATTTATGACGTATATTATTTTTAAAAAATATAATAAACTAAACACTGTATAAATAAAAATAATTAAGTATAAAGAAAGATCGAAATAAAACTTTGGTGCCTACCAATATTTATATGTACATTTTAAATACATCTTCCGACTATATAAACTATGCGTCAATTATGATCAGACTTGAAACGCAATTATAAATTGAAGCTAAAATCATAATGTTATAAATTAAATTAATCATCAGTTTAAAAATGTATATTATTTTACAGATTTTCGCAACTTGCGCGACGTTTTATGTCCCACTTCTAGTTATTTTATTCCTGTATTGGAGGATATTCCAAGCGGCGCGAAAAAGGATTAGGAAGAGGCCTGGCACTATTCTTCAACCGCCGCGTGAACGAAGAGGCATCCTCAGGCTCGTCACGAGAAGGTTGTAGCCTTTTTTGTTCCTTTGTTGATGTTACGATGTCAGAATCCCTATCTAAATCTGAAACGTGTAATCGAAGATGTCACCTTTCGTAATTGCAATAAACTTGAAGAGCTCGAGGGATAACAATGCGCTAAGCCACGTAGAATAAATCTCACAGTCGAGCTGCTGAGAAATGGCGTAAATCCTTCACAAGATTTAGTTTGCTCCCCTAATATCTTGCCAAGAACGCATTCTTTATGGGGTTCATAATTTAACTTGTAAATAAATATTTTTATAGCACGCAGTATTTTATCTCAAGTGACTTAGCATGCTCTAAGCATTTTTATCTCAATGACCAGTGCAGGCCTTTACTACGAGAACAAAGGTATGATTTTACCTGTTGATCGTTCTATCATAAAAAGAATATTATCACTGCTTAATAGTTATATCTTTTGAGCTCTGTCGCTTTTAAAATAAATTTATTTTTAAATTTCAAAATAAGTGTTTGATATTATAAATATTAATCTGCCATAAATAATTCTTTATTAATATTATTGTATAATGATTTGATTAATATCGCTCCGAAACAACATTGTTGTAATTGTTTTTCATCTTCAAATAAGTATTAGGTGTTGGAATTAATTCGTAGCGTTTTACAAGAGATGGGAAGTACTTTCATTAATGTATTTTTTAATGCTCATGTGAAATAAATAACATTCTTTCATTAAAAACGCTACGAATTAATTCCAACACCTAATATAAATAATCTTATATCTTTCTATCATTCCTTTAGACTTCTATTAAACGGAAAATAATTTTTCTATTTATTCATCTTGCTTCAAAATTCATTCAAAATTCACGTAAACTCACGAACTATAACTTTGCAACATATTATTTCTTTTCTAATTATTTGATATCAATTTTAATAATTATGAACATAATAATTAGTTCTATTATTAATTCGTATTCTATAGTAATAGTAAATTAATGTATCTTCCGCAATTAGAATCAGAGAAACGCTGTATCCAAATACATATGTATTTAAGAAATGAATATACGACTCTTCATATATACAGCCATCCTTCCATCGCTTCTTCACCATCTTTTCTTTCATAAAAATTCTTAATATCGCCAATCCCACGTCGTTATTCATGCAATAACAAATCGATGATGGATGAGCTTCTCTCATTCCCTCCCCTTCTCTCTCTCTCTCTCTCTCTTTCTCTCTCTTTTGACCAGCATAATTATGATTTATCTGGTGATAGGCCGCGCGAGGAGTCGACGGCGTTCACCATCACGAGAACTACGCCAGACCACTCGTCCATTTCGCCGGAGAAGTCATCGTCATACAACGGCGCGAATGCCACACCATCGACGACGGTAACACCGACGGCGATCTCGACGACGACGACCACCACCACCACGACGACGTTGACAAATCCGACCAGCACGAGCCAGCAGCCGGTAGTCAAGTGCACGAAGCGCACACGCGAGACGATCGAGTCGAAGCGCGAACGTAAGGCAGCGAAGACCCTGGCGATCATCACCGGTGCCTTCGTCGCCTGCTGGTTACCGTTCTTTTTCACCACGCTGCTGCAAGCCACATGCCAGACTTGTAAGCCACCCGAAGTCGTGTCCAGTGTGTTCCTATGGCTCGGATACTTCAACAGCACCCTCAACCCCGTAATTTACACTGTGTTCTCGCCGGAATTTCGGCAGGCATTCAAAAGGATGCTGTGCGGTGGTACACGGGGACTTCGCTGACAGTGGATTTAATTCCTTTGCTCCGTGCGCGCGACCGGATAAAGAGGCTACGTGAAACTTTTGTATATGTATATATATATATATATATATATATATGCACTCGCTTGCTATCCAGCGGTTTCCTCGGTGTTGTGTAATATCTGGATGCCCAACTCTAAGTATTGTTATATTAAATGAATACTCGCGCGGTTTTCGCTGCGTATTTTAGATGCGAGAATATTGAGAGAAATCAACAATTAATATTATATTTATTTTTAAATATTTTATCAAACGATTCTCAAAGAAATTTAATAAGTATGTCTCATTTACAGGTGCAATTATTATCTTATCTTGTTAATGCATTCTCTATGTTTTTATTAATGATGTCTGAATACTATCATCAATTTTAGGATATATTGTTCAAATCCTTGTATCAAAATCAATTCAGTCAGCATCTAGACATGATGGACAGTGTCCAACACAATACCATTTCTTCTCCTTACAGCTGTTCAAAGTAATCAAGCCCGCGCCGTTTCTCTCGTAAATATTATTAATGAGTATAACTCGTTCTCGGAAATTGAAATTCCACTCGCGATTGGCGTTAATTACATTTAATGTTAGTCAACAACGATGAGAACGAATCTATCTTAGATAGATATTTTTGCGAAACGCTTCCCTAAATCACCGAAGAATCAAACGAGCGACAATGGTGCAACATTACTCGCGATTTTGTTTAAGCGGGCGAAAATATTTCATTGTGTATTGAACATAGATATTTCAATTTATAAATTTAATTCGCCAGAATAGAAGTCAGAGCACATTTTAATGCGTAAACTGGCCGGCACACATATGACTTACAATTAGTAAAAATTCTTGTCGCTCAAAAAACGTAAGTTTAAGCTACAATTATAGATTTTTTTAATTATATAGGATAAAAATGTGGATAAGCAGAGGGCCAGAGTATCTAAGTAATATAGATGCTTAAAATTCACAATCTCCAATATTCTATTTAAACAAGGAAAATGTGGACGAAAATGGATAGTGCTTGTAGTACTTAATCGTAATATATGAAATAGTTGACATAATTGAAGTGAGAATACATACGTCTCGTATTTTGTCGTCCAAAAAATTCTTTAAGATATGCTCTGATAATGTGAAAAGAAAATCGCGAGGAGTGCTTTTACCGAATTATAATTGTACAGTATTGTGTATAAGCGGGCGATAGTGTTTAGCGATCATACTTCCGAGCATTATTGTTAAAATAGGTATGTATAAAAGTTTTCGATCTTGGCTTGCCTCCAAAGTACGTACGTAATGACAAGTCTGAGTGTACATTAATTGAAATCGCGACAGAACGAATACATTACGAATGAGTGGTAGGATTCCCACAGATCTGTATGTATGTGTGTGTGCGTATGTTGTGTATGTCGCGATCGTGTATAAAAGTCCACCTTTGAATAAAGACGCAACTTCAAGCTCGACTCGTGCTAAATACATCTTTGCGCTTTTCAACTTGATTCGAAGTTAAAAGTACAGTCTTATACAAATTAATGTGTGAACAAGAGATAATTTTTAGATTTATATACATTTATTACATAAAAAGAATTTACATAATGTTTATTACTGTATTTTTTTATAATTGTATTGTATAATTAATATGTCCTCTAAAAATATTGTAATAAACACTGTACATCATTTTTATGTAATAAATGTAATAAATATAAATTAAAAAATTACCTCTTATCCATACACATTAATTTGGACAAGACTGTACTCTTTGAGAAATTTCTCAAGTGCAAAAATTTTCTTGCCGCCTTACGAAGATTTGCTTACACACAACTTTTCTCATACGGAGTTTTTTAATAAAAAACTAAATAAGAAACATCCAACACGAGCAACAGAATTAAATAGAAAGGTCGCAACATTCCCTTTAACAACGTATGCGTGTGTGTGCATTGCAGATTTATTTTCACGAATTACGCTTACTGTAAAATAGATAATAATTATAAACGAGAGACGATTATAATAAATATAATATGAAGGAAAGAAACACAGATGTGGCAGTAAAATATTGCGATCTAAGCTTATATCGTGGATGCAATGTTAGAATCAAAAAATGATTTCACAAATTACCTCTGTCTAAAGACAAAATTATATGATATCTGGAAATGTAACTTTAGCCTTGCCATTCAATTCTGCGTCTTATAGACGAACGTAAGCCTTTGAATTTACGTAGTAGTAGGGTAACACATCCAGTACATACTATAATAATACTACATAATATGGCGAATGTTTAATTTACAGAGCAACGACTGATCGGAATCTGCGTTCGCATATTAAATGAATAAGAATTGAAAAGTGACACTTTTTGTTTGTAATGTCTACTTCGAAATGTCGAATACAAGTGCACATGCATTCATTTCGTTTTTACGTCAACTTATGAGCCACTAGGTGCTCGTTTAGAAGTAAACATAGTTCTAGACTAATTATAATGTATTAGGCAGATTGTGATAAACGGCGACAATAGCTTTCTCTTCGTCAGAAATGGCAAGACTTTATTCCATCTATTATAATTTTCAAGTATACACAAATTAACATAAAATAAATGTTTTCTCGCTTAAAAAAGTTATAATAAAGAATACAGAAGATATATATATATATATATATATATTTGAATTTACTTTTTATTCGTATTCATGATAATTTTCTTTTGCTAACTGCTTATTATTATTATTATGAGCTAAACAATATTTACTGAAGTAAAATGTAGAATTAAAAAAAAAGAAGAATTACTAACTAATATATATATAAATTTTACTTTTTGTATCAGTTTAGACTGCTTAAATTAAAAATGGATAAATTTTTTTCATTTCTGACGACAATTGTTGCTGAAATGACGGCAATATCAGATACGCTTGCGCTATCTAATTATATCACTGGTTGTCGTTTTACTCACACGACATGACTAATAAAATATAACATTTTCTTCACATTTATTTTTTATGTAAGTCTCCAAGCAAAAAAGTGAGACGTTGTCTGCCGAACATTTTCAGCAATTTTTAGGGACGTTGAAAAATCATTGACATCGCAGTAGCTCAAGAAACAAGAAAAAAATTATGTTACGAATATTTTTATTGCAAGAATTAAATTTATCGCGAAAGATTATAAGAGTACCTACATTTTTGCCTGACAAAAGTTGAACTTTGCAGATCTAAATATCAGTCAAAGGACAACAAGCCCTAATAATGTTAAAGCATTGATAGCATTGCTCGGTACATCGAACAATGTTTGATGTGGTTAACACTCATTAATAACGTTCTGTCAAAGTGTCATAACAAAATTGATCAGAAGCAATTTGCATTTGTGAAATGCGAAATAGCTTCGACGATATACGCAGCAAAATGTTCAGTGGATAACGAGATATCGGATAGATAATGACGTAATCACGTAATGCTTGTAAATCGACAAATAATCGTATCAACGATCGTTTGCGTTCCTGCAAATATTGCCTCATGTAAGAGATATGGGAAAACATTAATGAAATTACGAGCGCGTTTTAGACGAGAGCCGAGCGCGGAGAAGCAATGAGATAAAACGGATGGTAGTCGGCAAGATAAATATTATCCAGCGAATTAAGTCTATAAGACCACGTAATCATCCAGATGAAAACTTGTTGATATAAATGCCAGGTATTGTTGAAATCTTATGGAAGCATCGAAAGAAAATAGAGGAAAAAAGGAAGAAAAGCAATAGAAAAGAATAAGAGATGAGAAAAGAGCGCGGACGAGACATGTATTTACAACGATGCTTCATGTGTATTTGTCTTTGCAATCATAAAATGAAATAAATCACGGAAAAGTTTGGAGAAACTTGCCTGAACTTGCTTTTCGTGTTTACAACATCAGCAATATCGATATTTCAAATTGAAGATTTCCATGGTTCTATTTACATGGATTGTCGCAGAAGTATAATTTTGTTTCTTCACATATTTTTCATTCCATTATTTCCATTATCCACTTATTCGATTTTTTCCATCACCGACTGTAACTCGTGAAGCATTTTTTTCAACTCCTATACAAAAAATTAAATATAATATATAAGAATTAAAAAGGCACATTTATATTTCACATTTCGCCTCTCCTCAAATTTTCAGAGACATTATATATTTATATTTTCATTAGATAAATGAGCAGGGATGGCAAATAACGCGTTACTTGCTATCTCTGCAAATGAGGTATACATATGTATATATGTATACATATGTATATAATCAGACAATCATATTTAAATATAATATATAGGTCATAAAAAACTCTTTCTTTAGATATCCTTTTTATGAAAATTTTTTAGACATTTACGCGGGATGTTATGTTTAAGATTTATGTATCTCTAAAAACACATTCCAGTAATATATGATGCATTAACGAAATATTATATCTCGTTTCATGACGATATTTCAAATAAAATTGTTTGTGCATTATAAGTTCAAGTTAATGAGCTAAGCAACATTGAGATTACTATATGAAATATCCATCAACGCGATTATAAGGTTTAAAATAACGAACGGTATATAATCCTTCCCTATCGCATAATAGTCCAAACACGTACATCAACTAAAACTGAGAAATGCAATTCATATTAATGAATACTATTTACTCATCACATCGCATGCTTCATCTTCTTATTGTGTATAAAATTGCAGATCTAAATAATTTCTCTCACAAATAAATTCTTTTATAATATATAAATTATTATATAAAAATTGCGAAAAGTAATTAAAATACATAATTGTTATTTAGTTAAATCGCATATATATTATTTGAAAACAGATTTGTATTTTAAAAGTTTACATATTTATTTTATAAAATTGGATTTTGAAGTTGCTTTATGAAAATGAAAAATAAATTGAAGAAAATAAAAAAATATCTATCAAAAAATGACGTAATTAAGAACGAAATAACAACGGGATATTTTTTTAAAGTATATATATGTATATAAAGATTACCTTGATAAGTTAGTGATGTATGTATGAGGAGAGAGAAGAGAGGAGAAATTATTAATCAATGTATTAGGTTTAACATTTTTGTTGCATTTGTCCTTCAGAAGATGAAAGAAATTTTATGTTATACAAAAAGTTGAATCTAAATAAATGGTAAGTTTTTTATGTAAGTGTGTATTTATACACATCGTACAAAAACATATGTACAAAAAATATAATTTAATATCACAGTTGAGAGATAGTACAGAATTACTTTTAATTCGTTCCATCTGGTCGCGATCTGCCTGCAATTTTCGGCATCTTTTTGTTCGTTGAATCTTCTACTTCTTTAGGCTTATAATAATGGGGTGCCACTTCGAGCAACCATTTGCTTTCAATTTCTGTCACCTACACAACACGTATATTTGAATCACAAAGATACAATCTTTTATAAACTTACAAATTTAGACTATTGTTTTATATTTTATATTATAGTATATACCTGACGCATAAATTCCTTGGTAGTGAGGACAAGTTCGTGATAAAGAAGCCAACGCGGAAGATCTTGGAACAGGGAACTATTTGGATGTATCGCGACTTGTTGATTATGCTTTGCAGTTTTGTAACAACCTCCCTTCGATAAACGTGCTACGTGATAGAAATAACCAGCTGTAATAGCCTAAACAAAAGATTTTTCCATTATTTAAAAAATCCATAATATCAGCACATTATGATATTAACCTTTCTAATATTAATTGTTTCTGTAATTCCCGAGACCAATTCCATCTCGACACGCTGCATCAAACCTACTAGCTGTTCTCTAACATCTCTCGCCCGTTTCATGGATCTGAAAGATAAATCGTGAGAAATATATTTTGTAAAACTTTGTTAACATTATACATATTGACATACCTGTGTTGTATGAAATTTTCATAACACCAATGTGTACTAAAATCACTCTGTGCCCATTGATTGTACACATTAAGGAGAGTGAGATGATCACCGCCAGGTACATGGAAATTCTTGCGTGCAGCATCCGCATGTATAATTTTATCCTTCGGTCTATAAAAGATAGCGCCATTCACCGAAAGCATGGCCGCAATGGTAGCCACCTCTTCCGAACAGCGATACTTCTCGCTGGCTAACAGCATCTTCGCCATCATTGGATCCAGTGGAAACTCAGCCATTCTACGTCCAAGTTTTGTTAGCTCTCCACGATGATTAAGCGCACCTAGTGCGTACAACTGTTCCATCGCCAAGATCAGCGTTTCGGGCGGTGGTGGATCCAAGAAATCGAAATGCATCAAATCATCTATCCCGAGAGCTTTCAAAGTTAGCACTGCATTACCTGCAAATATCATTGAAATACAAATTAAATTTAAACAAGAATAATTATATAACTGAAAATTTTAGCAAGATACATCATTGATTCTTACCCAAATTAATCCGTTGTATTTCAGGCACGGTGTTATCTTCAAGCTCATGCTGATAAGCCCAAGCTGTATACAAACGAAAGCACTTTCCAGGTGCTACTCTTCCGGCGCGTCCTGCTCTCTGATTCGCGGACGCTTTGCTGATCGGCACGACTATTAAACTCTCCATGCCGGTGCGTGGATTGAAATTGTTCTGCTTTGCATAACCAGGATCTATCACGTATACTATGTTGTCTATAGTTAATGAAGTCTCCGCTATATTTGTCGCCAATACAACCTTAAAGATAAAGATTTAAATTTAGCCTAAAAGATATTTCAAAAAATTATCTAAAAAAAAACTTTAAGAAAAATATTACCTTCCTCGCGCCAGGTGGAGTTGGTTGAAATATTTTTATCTGCATATCGCTTGGTAGATTCGCATAAACAGGTAAAATTAAAAGTTCTGCCAATTTGCTTCCTAGTCTTCTCACTCTCTCTTGTAACATTTCCTGACATGTCTCGATTTCCTCCTGCCCTTTAGATAGAAATATATTTCGTTACGCCAAGTAATAGGATTTTGAATAATCCTAATGGCTGCAATACAGACTTTTGCATAAAGCATAATGCATAGTGCGTGAGAGAATTAACCAATCAAAATTCTTCTCTTCCCTGAAATGAAAAAGAGGAAGAATTCTAATTGGTTGATTCGCTTATACACTATGTGTTATGCATTTTGCAAGAGTCTGTGCTGTGGCCTTAATACTTACCGGTCAGAAATACCAATATATCACCCGACGGTTGCGTTATGTGAATCTGAATAATCGAAACTACGCACGCTTCAATATAATCTGATTCCGGCGCTTTTGTGTAATAAATGTCGACAGGAAAACGACGTCCAGGTATTCTGAATATAGGAGCATCGTCAAAGAATTCACTGAATTTTGTAGCATCCAATGTAGCCGATGATACCAGCAACTTCAAATCAGGACGAAACCTCGCGATATCTTTCACCAGTCCAAATAAAATGTCAGTGTGTAAGGTACGTTCATGTGCTTCATCGATTATCATTACGCTAAAATGTTATTTAATTATCATTATGATAAAAAATGAATTATTATAATTTAGAATAATAATGTATTAATATTTAAAGTCTAAATATTACTAACAATTTCCAAGTATGTATTGAAGATTATTATTGATCCTTTATTTCTATTTTCATGTTTTCTTCTTAATTATTCTATTAACAGTATACACATAGATACCTGTACGACGCTAAATCGGGTTCACTGAGGAATTCTCGGTGTAATGTACCGTCAGTCATATATTTGATACGGGTACGTTGCGATGTGCAATCTTCAAAACGAATAGCATAGCCAACTTCATTACCCAACTTAACGGCCATTTCATGAGCTACCCTCGCAGCCACTGACATAGCAGCTACTCGCCGTGGCTGAGTACATCCAATAATCTTACCGTCGTCCGCGAATCCAGATTCGTACAAATATTGTGGAATCTGTGTTGTCTTACCTGATCCTGTTTCACCTTCTATTATTAAAACCTGAAATACAAATGCATAATCCATCCTGTAACATTGTTGTTAAATATTCTATCTGCTTTCTACCTACCTGATGATCTTTGATAGCATGTATCAAATCCTTTCTGAAAGGATAAATAGGCAAACTTTTCTTTGTCTCCTGTATCGTTTGTAAACTTTTAACATGCGCGGGTGGACTTTCTTCCCGTTTCTTATCCTTGTATCCAGGCATATGGAGCACTTGAACAAACTCTATCATCTCATCCTCCATGAGAAGATTATATTCTTGTTGAGCTATAATAGAAGATTGTAAGCTTACTTAATAGAAAGACAAATCATATAAACAATTACTTATCTTTAATTTAGTATATACCTTTCCTATCTTTAGCACCAAAACGAAAAACAGCTGATGACATCTGATCTGATTCCCATTTACTTTGTTCAGATTGCGGTGGTTCCTTTTCCGTTGTATCAGGTTCTGGCTCCGTTTTACCCTTCTCAAGAGGCATATGATAACGTTGCATACGCTCAAGTTCCCTTGCTTTCTCATGCTCCTTTGCCAAGTGCAGCAACTGTTTCTTATGAGCTCTTTCATGTTTTTCTTTTTCTGTTAAACTATAAAATGTAAAATAACTTATTAGATCAATAATTATATTTTAAAAATATTAATTATATACATAGCTCATCCATAAAATTACATGTTTTCATCAAATAAATATTCGTCATCAAGAATATCAGCTTCTAATTCTGCAACTTTGTCCTCTTTACGTTTCTCTAAGTATTTCCTACGAGACTCGATTCTCAATTTTGGTATCAGTTTATCTTTCATATCAGTCTCTATAATTTTAAGTCTCTTTGCTGCTTCGGCTGCAGATAATAACAAGCAATAAGTAACATCTTTTAAAATATTAAACATTCATAGATATTCTTTTGACAACTTACCAGCGCCGGATCCAGGGAGCGTAGCAACATTACGTCTTTTACTTTCATCTTTGGCTCTGAGACGACTAGCAAAGCTATCTCTTTCCTTAATATCCTTTTTGCGACGTTCTTCTTCACTGTCTGTATCCTCACTCGAGGATTCTTCTCGTCTATATTTACTCATTTTGGAAAGCATATCGTAGGTTATGTCCACACTTTTCTTTTCACTCCAAACTTTGGAATCGGAAAATGTAGCGATACTATCGATACGTATAATCAAAAGTAGACAGTAGAGTAGTAGTGTACAATAGGCACAATAAGTACTTAAAAAATATTAGTTTTTACGGTACTAGAGAGAAATCTGAGAAAGGCCAACCTTTTTCCTATTACTGTCGAAAGTCGAAATCACCCGTACATTAACGCCAATACATCCATTTTCAGTTTAGGAACTACGTGATTACATATATTTTCTAACACTATCGACAAAATTATATCATCAAAAGTAAATATGATGTGGTTCGTCTCTGTACTAAATCCTCAGACTAAAAGCGTGCCGATTATCCATAGGAGGAATATATAATAATTTAAAATAGGATCTCAAATGAAAAAATTTTAATTTCGCATCTTCTGCATATGTAAATAAAAGTTGTTGAATTTTAATAAATGAAATTGAAAATTCAAACAAGTTAATTAATTAGTGAATTTTGTCTTACAATATCTTATAAAATTACGAAATTATTTTATGCAGTTTCTTCGTGCAAATTTTCAACTCGTTTTTATCAAATATAATTACTAGTATGCATGTACAGCTGATTTTTTGGTATCAGAAATAAATGTGATGCGAGTCCTGTTAAATCGCAGTACTATAAATCACGCTAAATTATTTTAAAAAGTATAATATAAATTCTAATCTGTAAATCATAAACAAAATAAAACATTTTTTTAATATAATTTCTAATCCATATTCCCAAGCATATTCAAAATTTTGAATAAGAAAGCAGTTTTTTTCAATCCAATTGCATCCATTTGAATCTAATTGAACCTAATTGAATCCAATTAAATAAAAAAAAAGTATTCGCTATTTAAAATACGCATTCGAATAGAAAAAAATTTCAATTCATTTTAATCCATTCTCGTTTGTTGGGTATTGAATTAGTAAGTAAAATTTATATTAATTTTATATCTAATTCTTAAAATATCTGATACTTTTTTGTGTAATATAGAATTCGGCACTAGTATGCAAATAATTCGTTCGATGTTTAGATGCGTTCCAATGTCCAAATTTTATTTTTAAAGTATCGTGAGTATAATGCTCGATAAAATAATTGTTACGAATTATTTAAAATAAAAAATATAAAATAAGTTCCAGAAACTTATTTAAAATATTAAATAAGAAATAAATCAGAAGTGTTGTTGTTTAAAATAATGAATACTAAATAAATTTTTTATTTTAGAATAAGATGTGAATCCTGAGAATTTAGTACAGAGACGAACCACATCTACTTTCGACGATGCGATTTTATCGATAGTGTCAAAAAATATATGTATCACGTAGTTCCCAAACTGAAAATCGATGTACTAGCGGTAGTGTACGGATGATTTTAACAGGAAGAAGGCCGACATGGTCTTTCTCAGGTTTCTCTCTGACGATACTAACATTTTATTCTTTTCTGTTAATTAACCGATTGGTAGGCATTTGTGGCGCGGCTTACGGAACTTAGTAAACATTGATCCAATTTTATTACGCCGTCTATTCAAATGATTCAGGATATTTAAATGCATAATAGCGCCGTACAGCATGCCGCTCTGTGAGAAGTTTATAATTTCCCATTGTCGATAAAATATTTATTTTCTTTGTGAGTCTTAATCGTGTTCACAATGCTAGAAATCTCTCTAAGACGAAAAAACAATTAAACAATCACATTGACCAATTGGTGAAATGATTTAATTAATATAATAAAATTTTAGTGATTTGATAATTCTTTCTCCGACTCGAAGACTTGTAACTACAGTCCATAAAAATAAAGGTTGCTATGTAGTTGACATCCATTTTCTTAGATGGCGCTAATGCGCGGAAACATTTCGCTATTACAAGAAAAAGGCGGCATAAGTGCAAATAAGTGGCACCATTTTCTTTTCTCTATTAAATCGCAAAAATAATAATACAAATCTGAAGATTCGATTCTTTTTTCCATATTGCAACTTTCTATTTTAGAAAGGTAGAATATATATTGCGTTTATATATAAAGTACGAAATGTATATACATATAATACAGTATATCTTCATATGCTTTTGAGTTTTTCATGAGTATTTTCTATACAGAAGCTGTGCGTTTCGTGGATCATCTGCAGATGTCCAGATTCATTTATTAGAGTGCATATCCGGTAAAAAAATTTTCATGCATGAATATGTATAAATATTTATAAACATGCATAATCATATATGAAATATGTTTATTATACATGTTCATACATCTCTCTTTTCCTGATGAAAATAAAAATCGGAGTGTAAGTCAAATGTAATGAGAGAGTAACAAAAGCGTAAATGAAATTTCTAGAAGGCGAAAATTGAAACAATGGAATGTAAAAGAAGCATTTACATTTTGATGTTTCAATGTTCGCCTTCTGGAAGTTATGCTTCTGTTACTCTCATTACATCCGATTTACGTTCCGATTTTTACTTTCATCAGGGTTTTTTTGTAAAATTATTTTTTAGTGTAAGAAATATTATTAATAATGTGAAAACATTAAAAATAATTAAAAGAGTAATTTTCACACTATTTGTTTTAGAAAAAAATCAAGTTTGAAAAATGTAGAAAAATTACTTATGTATAATTATACATATACAAAATTATGCATAATTGTATATTAGCAATTTTTTTTTATATTTCTTCAAAGTTGTTTTTTTCTAAAATGGACATTGCAAAAATTAACCCTTTAATTATTTTTTATGTTTTCACATTACTATTATTATTTCTATTGCGTTTTAAAAAGTAATTTTACAAAAGAAAGAGAGATGTATGAACATGTATGAACATATTTCATATATGATTGTACATGTTTATGAATATTTATGTATGTTTATACATATTTATACATATTCATACATGAAAAATTTTTTACATTTCACGTGAGCATTGCAATTCACTTCATTAGGTTGAAGAACAGTCTGATATCTGATGAAGTGAATTGCGATTTATTCATCACGAAACGTTAACATTCTAATAATAATGGATCTCACTAAGATAATCTGCGAAGCGTATAGTTTCTATATATATATAAATCTTTATATATTAGGTGTTGGAATTAATTCGTAGCGTTTTACAAGTGATGGGAAGTACTTTCATTAATGTATTTTTTAATGCTCATGTGAAATAAATAATATTCTTTCATTAAAAAACGCTACGAATTAATTCCAACACCTAATATATATATATATA
>NW_011627095.1:243842-333916 GCF_000204515.1 Acromyrmex echinatior | reverse complement strand
ATTACTTTGTTAATTTATAATTATTTATATATATATTTATATTATCTTATTATTTTATTATTTGTTCTTTTAATTGATTCTCTGATATGATATTCCTATTATTCTCAAGTAACTTCATAATCTGGAACAATTATTACATAAAGTAATCAGATTTCACATAAAATATTTACGCAAATTCCTCAAAGCAGAAAAAAAATAAAAGATTTATATCAATTAATTTGACAATTTAAATTGTCCCTTTTATTGTGTATTTCAAGGTGCCCTTTTATTATGTATTTCAACATACAAAATTGAAGGAAAGAAATGTACTATTTTTAAATAGAAATTAATTAATCATAAGCTTCTTCTTGCATTAAATAGTTTTACAATTATGTTTATAGAGAAATCTTTAAACCCTTACAGAAATCTAACATTGGCCAATATTGAAAACACCAATTAATTACTTATTTTAAGTATTAGGGGCATTATTATTCAATACTTTTAGTACTCAAAAATTCAAATAACTAACTACCCTGGAAAAAAAGATTTCTCTCTCATGTATAATTATACAATAATTATATAAAAAATTAACATATATTTATATACAATTATACATAATTATATATAAAATATGTCTATATATAGAACATTTTTTTCCCGGGTAATTACTGTCTTTTAATAATAAATTGACCAATACTAAACTTTCACCAATATTAAATTTCTGTAATGTTTATACAAATACAAATAAAGGCAAATGATTTTTTGAACCGTTAGACGAGATATTCTAATGAGCTATTGAACAAACCGTTATCGCGTTTCAAAATTCAGATAAACCGGAGGGAAAACTGTATTCGTATAAACGTATTCATGTGTCCGACGACTACGGCACTGCCTGCTCGCCGGGCTAGCAGTTGCTCCTACGCTCGGCGCCGCGTCAGTACATGCGGTTTCGCCGCAGCGTGTGGATTGTTTCTTTGCGATCAGGTATTCCTCGACTCGTCTATCCTGACAGGCTCTCTCCTTCACTCTCGTTGACTCGCGACAATCGCGTGCCACGCTCTCGTTCACGCAAAGCTCTCCGCAAAGCTTGACTTTCAACGCTAATTACTTCGTCCTTCTTCATTCACGTGTGTTTCGATCCGAAGGATCGAGGATCATGCCAGCGGACGCCGAACTCAGCAGCCTGCTCAGCAGGCGGCAGAGGATCAACGACGAACTCGAGGAGGGCAAGGAGGTGAAGAAGCAGTACAAGTTTGTGAACGTTTATACGGAGTTCCATGAGCTGTCGCGCCGCGAGATCAAGCAGTACGAGCAGACCTTCAACAGGTGAGTATTTTCTCATTCTTCACTTCTTTTTTTACTTGTTTGTGAGTAGGTAAAGATATCAATAACAGCAGATTGAACCTGGCAGTGCAGCGACGCGTTTAGCTGTCCGAGGTTTTAATGTATTATTATACTATAAAATATAATTAAAAAGATTAAAGGGATGTTAAAATTGGAAATTGTCGAAATTATGAAATTAAGAGGATTATTGCGAGAGATAATATATTTTTATTATTATATTTTATATGTATTTTGTAATATTAATAATAAATTAATAACAGAAAAGAAAATACCGTTAAATGTGTAAATGAAATATATAATAGTTAAATAAATCATATAGATTTACGTCTATATTTTTGTGTTATAAAATATTCAAATAAAACATTTTTAAGCTTTCTCTTTCTTTTATTTTTTTGTTGGAATATAAATTTAAATATTTTTTTTGTGAAAGATAGTCACAATTTTTTTTCGCTTAAATATATTTACGTATCACTGTTAGAGCTATATTTTAGTATATATTTTAGTATTATCAATTTAATTGACGTATTTTGCTTAGCTGTTTATTTTTACGACTCAGCCTGGAATACAACACGCACGTGTAATCAGATGGAGATAAATGTTCCTTCGTGTCACGAGTTGGGATGTCATTGAGAAATATTATTAACGATAAACACTTTCGAATCAAACGCTGATTGTGAGTGAACTTGTTTTATATTTAACCGATATCGCCAAGAAATTATTCATACTGTCAACCTGATTCAATGATTTACTGACGATCAGTGATTTACAAAAAATTTTATTAAGATTAATTTTTCTAAAATATAGTCCAATTGAAAAAGTGATATAATTCAATCCTGATGAAAATAAAAAGTGAAGCGTAAATCGAATGTAATGGGATAGTAACAGAAGCGTAAACAAAATTTCTAAAAAGCGAAAATTGGAACAATGAAATGTAAAAGAAGCATTTACATTTCTTTTACATTTTGATGTTTCAATTTTTGCCTTCTGAGTTTCGTTTATGCTTCTGTTACTTCAAACAAAACAACAAGTCATTATGATGTCAAAATGATGTCAAGTGACTTCAAAATGATTATTAAAAGTCATTTTTTAATCATTTCCAATTCATTTTAATGTCATTTTGACGTTATCGTAACTTGTTTTGCTTGGGACTTTCTCATTACATTCGACTTACATTCTAATTTTAATTTTCATCAAGGAAAATCTACACGGAAAGAACAGTTTTACTATAAAGTTCAGATACTAAAGTAATAAAAAATTTAATTAAACGCAGATCTAAAAATAGTTTTGTTGGACCAACAAAATAATTATGTGGGACATACAAGCTGGTTGTTAGAAACTTTTTACAGTATTGCTCATTAAGCATTCTAACATAATTATTTTAATGATCAAACAAAATTATTTTCAGATCTATATTTAATTTTTTTAGATACTTTATAGCACAATCTTTCTTTCTGTATTTTTAATACAATCTACATTTCTTATCTAACTGCCTATCTTACTTATATAATTACACACTAACTTATGTGGAATTGCTGCTCGCTTTACTAATGGTATGCCGTCCAGCGTAACGACGAAAGGAAATTTAATCGTTATATACGAATTTCCTTTCTATCAGCTGAACCTAAAGTTTTCTTAATGCAATTGGTTGCGCTGATTTGTGCGGCTTTGATGCGTTAAGCTGCACGCGATATCATCACGTTAATAAATGTTGTTGTTTACGAGCTGCGGGTTTCTCTCGCCGCAGTACGTCTTCATTAGAATCTCTTTGCGGATTCTTGGTTTAGAATAGAAGAACCCTCTCACGCGACGTCTCGCAAGATTTCCTAACTAATCTGACAACGTCCCGCTGCGCACTATCATCACTGCTTAATCGCCACATCACGCGCACCTTTTGCGATAACGGACTTCATTACGGAATCCACGAAACTGTCTGTCATTTTAGGTGTCATGGTAAAACTACAAATAGCTGTACAGAAGACCTAGATAGTCAAATACATATATTTATACGTATATTTCAAATACATACATTCTAACAGTCCAAGCTTCATTCTTCATTGAGTGCTTTCCATTCGATGACACAAATCGACAGAAATATTGCTCTGCTTTGTTACTCGTGGAATGCAAAAGAAAAAGATAAAACGACGTTTATATCAATTTATGTCACTAAATGGAAAGTACCTATCGAACAATGTAAGATTTATGTATGTTATTTATTCAAGTCGGTTATGTCCAAGACAGCATTGATTTAAGTACAATGGATTGCTCCGTATCGTGTTCGTAATAGCTTCAGAGGTACCTGAGTACCCGGAGTACCCACCCTATTTCCTCCGACCGTTGTCAAACCACGTCGACTTCGAAATTCCTACCTACTCTGAGACACAAAGGGCGTAGGTACCAAGGACCGTGACGAGAGAGACGTGGCATGGGGCCCGATAGGGACCCTGAGGTCGTCTGCCCTCTTCGCACAGCTTGCGTTTCTTCTCGAAGAAATGCACGTCACGAATCTCTCGGCGTTCGCGGTTTCGTAATGACCGGAGCGTGCAATTCTCCACGATTCTCCCTGCGATTTTCTTTTTTCTCGGCACACCTTCTTCGGAAAACTACGTCTTCGTTCTTGCGTACTTCGTTAATAAATCTCAAACGTACGTTATAGCCTACGGCGATCATGGGAGGTACATTCTTGATATCGATTTTCCAAGAACGTCGTTCGTACTTTGTTACAAGATCACAGGAAATTTAGGAACAAAAAATACGAACAATTAAATTGAGAAGTGATTTTCAATAAAATGGAAAGAAATCGGAAAATTTAGAGTCTCATCTTGTATTTTATTATTTTTAAAATATTATTTCAGTCGCGTATAAGCTTTAGATGAAGAATGCATAAAATACGCAAATAAAAGATTAATTTTTTTTCAGACGGTTTAAAATGTAACCCTGACCCTTCGCTCAAAGCATTTAATATTAATTCCGAGTCGGTGATACCGCGACGAGAGAGGAGAAGAAGAGAAGAGGGAACGCAGACGTTTCGGAGAAAATATGTCGCCGTACTCCTACGATTTATCAAGGCCCGAGGTTGCAAAGGTAACCGGTTTTGTGGCGAAAAGACAAGGACGACTTCTCGACGAGCGCACGATATGAACGCACAACAATCATCGGTCCTTCCGGATGACGAATCGCAGCATGCAGGATACGCACGTGCGCGCCGCAGGCAACAGAGAAACTCTCGTGCCACTGTCAAGAGGCTTTTTCCTCGTGGATATTTAAATAGAAAGGAAAAGTCAAATCATCCATCAGTATCTATAAGAACTAAATCGATTACGGTTGAAGTAGACCATTACGTAGAGTGTGGAACAAAGCGAGAATTAATTGATATATTACATATTATTTAGTCTTCTATTTAAACATAGAAATCATAAAAATGTTATCATGACTTTATTTGTCACTTATATGTTTATTTATAAGTGACAAACGAAGTTGTAATAACTATTCTATCATTATATGACACTGTAGAGCATCCTATGGAGCACACAAAAGTCAACAAAAGCAAACTGATTTTATTTTTATTCCTAATGTCAAATAAACAGTCAAATTTTGTAATCAAAAATTATCATTTTGACTTTCATGACATAAAAATAAAGTCATTTTGATTTTTTCTTGGCTTGGGTATGTTTTTTGATGTTCTATCTGGACTGTCACTTACTTATTGCTTCATTAAAAGCATCGATTTTCAATTAATATTCACGTAATCTCAGAAATCGATTGGATTTTAGATTTGTCGCTTGTTATTTTGGAAAAGATTCCACGAATGTAATTCATTTGCACAACGAAAGCATAAATGTCAGATCCTCGTCGTAATTTATCAATAATCCGATATAATCTTCTCGGTAAAGATTGAGAGAAATGTATTATAAATAATTATTTCCTTAATCAGTAACCTGATATATTCATCAGCCAGGCGTCCTATCGTCGACTAGGCTAAATATATATCTCACTGCGGTTTCAGTTCGGTGATACGTGATAGTACTCGGATGCGTTTACGTAGGCCGCGGTTGCATTATCTATCCAACATTTCCTGCACCGGAGACTGAGTAACAGAGTCGAAAGTGGCTCTTCATTGAGTTTGTTATTCTTCACGAATTTCCTCTTTGAAAATTCACAGGAAGCTGATAGAGGGCCCGAAATCGACTCTCACGATTGACCCTTCGGTCGTAGACCGAGCACCTCAATTAACTGCTTAAATCCTAATTTAAAGAGCTCCGAAACTGGCGTGACATCCGCTATCCCGGTTGACCCTCTCACCTTATATTATTACTAAATGCAGTGTTCCGGTCATTTGATTAGAAACATATAATTTTCGACCAAAAAGCAATGTACATTGATACTTCACGAAGTTGATACCTCACATGTAAATAATTCTATTTCCTGTCGCTTAAAAATTAATGTTAATGCATTTTCTAACACTATCCTTAATATTACAATATTTATCATTAGTATCCTTAATATATTTTTTAATGAAATAGAGTGATGCAATAACCTGCAATCCGTTTGTGAATTTTTTATAGTCTACAAGAGTTTATCTACCTCTAAAAAACATCACTGAAATAGAGAAACAATGTCAGAAGAAATACGTTCGTATTCCTTATTGAGAAATTTTTATCGACTTGCACTGCGACTCATGCGAGGTCGAAAGTCGAGATTTCCACGACTCGATTGAACGCGCGCTTAACTTTCCCCGTTGCTGAATGATAAAGCGAGGTGTGATCGATTCGTCTTTATATGTGTAAATGAGAAACGATGACCTTAACCCTTTCGCTGCTGAAGTAGGTGAATGCATAGCATATATATGCATTCAAGATATACTCTCGGAATCGATAACTCCACGTAGAAAGCATTGAATACCACGAAGAAACCAACATTCCATCTCTGGCTAGAGTGTTACATTCTTAAAATTTTCAAGGATTCTCACGAGGAATATTTTGTGCAGAAATATGACATATCTTCAAACGACCCAGACAACACGCACTATTTAGAAAACTTCTTTATATGTTTTTTAGATACATACATATATATATATATATATATATATAATATATATATATAAATGTGCCAAAAGTCTTTATGATGTTATTATGACGTTTTTTAGACATGCATGGTATCGTTAAGAAATAATTAGATAAAAATATTTTGATAAGAAATTTTTAATATAGATTCTCTTACATTTTTTGGTCTTCTTCAAAGGTTTAATAATTCTTAGACGCCTGCAGCGGCACGACAAACCGTTATTGCACTCGTGATCGTTCAAAGAAATCATGCGTTCCGAATATACAAACGGTATAAAAATTTATTCTATGGCTCGGCTTGCAGCGATGGAAAGCATTCGATATTCCTAGTAGTGACATCGCTAGACATTTTAAATAATGTTTCGTTGATGGGAAAAGGTACAACGTTTTTCATGGACGGCGTTTATCCCCGTTTAGGAGACGCTTCCACGGTTCACAATGCGCATCGCGATTCCTTTGGTTTTGCAGAATTCTAATCTGTGCGCTGTATAAACTTGCCTCCTTGCAATCTCACATACTAACAAGTTAGTCGTTGTGTCTCTCATAGAGAAAAAAGATACTAATTAATTATTATAGAATAGACGGAAGCTTAAGAATGGAAGAAAATCCGACATGTTTCTTTACTTAAACGGGACAATAACTTCTTCTTATAATAACTCCTCTCGCGATAAAGCATTTGCAATATAATGTGATAGTTAACAAAAGATTAATCAACTATTGAAATTCTCAGTCTTTCGGAATAAACGTGAAATATGAATTTAATTTTGATTTTATTAATCCAGTTCTACTTTTACTTCACACATCAAATTAGCGATACTAGTTGCAGTCACGCAATAACGAGTATTTAAAAAAAATACTATATGCTCATTTCAAAGTGTCGAAATTTACACAAGAAAATATAAACAATAATAAACGAAAATCAACTAATATATGAATAATATAAATAAGTGAAGAAAATAGCAATATTTAATCAAAGCAGATCTTGATACCTAATAATATTTTGGCATGAATTTTTACAATTTTCAGTTCATGCAAACTGCGCACCAATTATTTGTCGATTTTGAAAATATGAAGTAATATAAAAAGAAAATAAAAAATTTATTTATCAAGAAAATATATTATCAACTAGAACTATTATTTTTCCACCGAAACATTATTCATCGCAATTTTCTGTTCCACATTGTTGATTGTTTAAGCCCCTAAATCTTTGTTTTGTTTTAAAACTTTCTCGGAAAATCACATGTGATTTATATTTGTGATTATTCTAAATTTCGGTAACGTGAAAGAAAAAATTATGTCAGCCTTGTCCTCCTCCTAGACACGTCGCCAATTCGTCGCAGTGACGTTCTTCGTTATTCCTCGAAGGACCTTCCACCGCGGTATCGATCTTGGAAAACAAGGATAAACGGGACCAGGCGGATACGTCGCATGTTACCTTGACCCGGTTTCCTCCGAGCTACTCCTGGAAAACGTAATGCGGAGAACGAAACGTTCACCACCGAGTCCAGTCCGAGGCGGAACGATCGCGATATCGCACTACAGCGATAACGAGATCAGAAGCGCAATGGTATCGTTACGTTGCGATAATTAAGTATCTCATGTTGCAGCGGTCAATAAAAAGAAAGGTGGAAAAAGGCGCCTGCGATATCAATCACTCTCCAAACAATATACATAAATTCTTTGAATTATGTGCATTCCTTTAAATTTACGAATAAAACATTTTCTTCCCTTCACAAAATAATAATAAATATTAAAAAGTAATTTTTTCCTTTTATAGTACTGCCATTCAATTATCGGATCAAAAAAATACATATAGTGACTGCTTTTTGACGGAAAAAGTAACAAAAAGCAACCTTTTAAGCGTTAACATATTTTCCAAAAATTACATTTTTAATCAAATTTTAAGAGTAATTAAAACATTTACTTTTATTTTTCTTAGTTTATCTTTGAGTAGCTAAACTGCTTAACATGTAACAAATTGTTTTTATACATGGTTTAGAAAATTTATAATAAGAAAAGAATTGTTTTCAAGAAAGTTTTTGAACGATAGAATACAATAAGTACACCTCTTACCAAATAAAATAAAAGTTTAAACATTATTATCTAAATAAAGAAAAAAAATAAACGCATTCATTAGAATATTAGATAATAAAAAATAGATAATTTTTAAAATTATAACAAAAACAGAAATTGTATTCTTTGAATGTGGAGAACTAATTCAAAAGTAGTCTTTGAAAGTCATGTCGTCTTTTAGTTTTCACATCTATTTGAAACTTAAAAATGATAAACCTAATACTAGATCAGTATTCATTAAACAACATTGAGTCAGCAATTGTTATCAGATAAGACAACAAAAATATGAACAGAATGCTTATGTTTAACAAATTTTATGTTAGCTCAAAAAAAAGATGACTATAACGATTCCATTTTGAACAATAGTGACTTTTTAGCGATACATAAAAAAAAGATGACTTAAGTGACTAAATGATAACGCCTTTAGGACGATGGCATCAAACTACTGATAATACGTGGCAAAACTATACTATATGTTGTGAACTGTGTTAAATTAAACTAGGGCCATGTTAAACTATGTTTGACTTCTAAAATCGATTCTGAAAGATAACAAGAGAGTTACAATTTTTAACTATTTACCTCACGGTATATATCTTTTAATTAAGCTTTCACAAAGTCAATCTAAATCCGTGACACGTTTAATGTAGTAACGATCGCGTTTCATTTACGTGGGCGCCTCGGCACAATTCATGTTGATTGGAGCGCGTTTCACTTGGCTGGTTAAAACTGTCTGACAAGAGCATTCTCGATAAAAACGAGAGCGACGATCTGTTGTCCGGCGACAATCGGGCATTGAATCATTCATAATAAAGTGATGTAATAATGATATTCACAAAATCGGATAAATCGGAAATAAATACATAATGATTTTCAATTCTTATTCAAAAACGTAATCGTGTGAAATAGCATTTATAAATCTTTCTATTGTCATAAACGTTTTCAAAAAATTATTATTATTCAGCACTTTTTATTGATTTTATTGACTTTATTGACTTTTATTAATCGACAAATATTAATATATTTAAATCGAGAAGCATTTATTGATTAAAAAAGAAGAGAACATTATTAATGGAGTGCTGATTTAGTAATAATACTTCTCTCACATATCTCTCGTTTTATCTTTCTCATTTCTGCTACTTTTATCGATCACCTCACTTAACCGCAATGTAAAAATGCAATCTCAACCTTCGCCTCTCACTCTGTGAAATCTCTCTTCGCGTAGAAAGAAAAAGAGAGAGTGCGAGAGAGTGAAAGAAAGAGACAATCGTATTACTTGTTGATACCTAATGCCTGTGAAGAAATAAAAGAAGGACAATTTTAATCAAATTATTACACACACATTTCTTATTTGTTTCTTCATCTAAATGTTAATATCTGCGCAATTCTCTCTGATAACTCCAAGGAAAAGGTCAGAAACGTTTTGATTACAATTCACTTCGACGTTCTTTCAATCTATCTTACTTCTTTCAATCTAATGTCGACAGCGAGGAGAACGCCAGATTATATAATAATAAAGTTGAAATTAACTGTTACATGTTACAATGGTTATAACGTTTGTAATAACAGTTATATTACATGCTCCAGCGTAAAGTACGGATACATGTATTCATATCCATAAAGCTAATGAATAGATTAATGTTCGAACGTTTAATTGCTCGAAGCAGCGGGATTCCGGCAAATATTGATCTTTCCAGTAGAATAATTACGATTCCTCCTAATTGAAAGGATTTACCTTCTAGATGCCTTCCCGCCTACATCGCTTCAATTTCCGGTGCCTCGCACTAACGTCGTTAACTAATGCGGAAGCAATTTCCTTTATTAACTGCCGCTCTTCTGTACTCTAACGAATTTCAAAAATACCGGCGGAATGGCGGTACTATTTTTCAACCTCCTTCCTGTTCTACTTAATTTACTTAATTAGTATTATAATATAAGTATATACGGACATTGTGATAGGAAAAGTATAGCCAACGACAAATTATCGATCTAAGAATAAATTATCGAAACAAATTATTGATATAAGAAAGAATAAAATGAAATTTTTACACACTAACACTCTATTTGCTCAACTAGCTTAAACGTTACTCTTTTTCTATAAAGACCACGTCAATTTTTGTGAGAGCTTGTTAATCACGGTAGTCAAAAGGACCGGTTTGCCATGTATAAGTGGTCTTTAACCTGCTGATAGTTACGTCTCGTCATACATATAGGTCGATTATATAATATAACATGATTTCTCTCTATTGATTTATGACATTCGCGATAGAAGATATCACACTAATTGCAGTTCAAGCTTTACACTATTTTTATATCCCATATATATTTTTCTCATAAAATTAAAATTTTATTATTGATCTCTAATTGAAACCAAGTATCCAATTATGTGTCATTAATTATCTACAGATCAAGATTTTATCAAACGTTTCTACTAGTATTTTTATTTGCTTATACTTTATTTCTTACTTAGCACACTGAGAGAAAACCTGTTTGCTTATTGCAACTATAATTGCATAAAATAATTATCGTTACTATATATACTACAGTTATTATTGCTATAATTTTTTAATGATAATAATTATATTTATAACTTTACCAAAAAAATGTATCATTAATCTTTAATCAAATGATTACAATTTACAGTTAAATTATGATAATTGCATTTTTTTTTCTCAATACAGAAATCTTCGAGCGTATGATAGTTTCGATCGTACTAAATAAATAATTCAATCCTGATATACTTCGATGAAACGAGCTCACGTTCTAGAATAAGCCGTGCCATGACATTCTCCATCCCTTTTACGGAAAGTTACGATTTCACGAATTTCCGGTCGCGAAATTACTGGCAACAAATAAGATTGACATCCTGTCGAGAGACTCACGAATTTGAATATCGTCGATCGTTCCCACGTTTTCCCCTGATCTTAGTTTTCACTCTCGTCGTGTCTAAACTCCTCGATAATTAAAACATACAAACTGATAGATACAAAGATACTTCTAGGGAGATTCTCACATTTCTTTTCATCTGCATTCAGCCTTGCTCTTTTGTGAATGTTTCACGAAACAGTTATGTTCCTTAAACTCATCTCATAAAATTTGCACCAATAAAAAAATAGATTTTTCTATGTAATTTTAATTATTTTAATTTCTATTTTAATTATTCTACATTTATTACAATTAAATAATCAGCATGAATAACGAATAAATAATAGATCATATATTTTTATATTAATTAATTCCATACTTGAGACTAGAACCAATTCAATATTTAATTAATAATGTTAATGGTGAAACCATATCATGTTTATTAATTTGATAATTCCGGTCAGATATGTATTGATTTTGTCTCACAGAAGCACTCAACCGAGAGCTTTATTTTGAACTACAGGATGTTCTCCACGGATTGTATATAAAATTGCGTGGCTCGGTATTTCTATAACATGGACGTGATCCACTTAACCTTTAGCTCATGCATACGCCCACATTTTTTTCAACATTTTGCGCAACTAAAGAGCGAGATTAATAATGTCAAATAGTTGCGCGGGAAAAAGCGCCGTCGGAGTAAATCGTTTTTCCCGTTTTATATATTTACGATGCCGCGCACAGAACAACATGTAATAAAATCCCAACGACAGGCAGCTATTCTGGACCGAAATTTTTTACAGCGTGATATTTACAGTCGTGCAAAAAGTCTGAAAAAGGAGGAAGTAGCATATCGAATTGCCAGTTACATCGGCAATGACCAAAGTTACGCATACGGAAAATGCAAATTTGTCGACAAATAAAAATCTTGGTCACCTACCTATCCACTTTCTACAAGAGACGTTCTAATTATTAAATGTATTATCTTTTACATTGCGGTCAAACAGACGTTGGCCTCGTAATAAACATAAAGAAAGTCGCGAATATTAATGACGGCGTTTAAAACAATCACTATGTTACGACGTCAGTTACGGAGAACATGACTGTCGAAGGAACCAATTTTCCCACTAAAAATTATTATTTAAATTAAATCGATACCTTTCTCTAAATTGTACTCTGTACTGACAAGAGAAAAATATCAAATTTTATGCTATATTTTTAAGCATAAAATAATTTAGAATAAAAGATAATATCGCAGATGTCATTGGTATAATAAATATATTTTAAAACCCTGCGAGTGAATTTAAAACCTCGCGAATGAATTTAAAATACAACGTTAATTGACATTAAGTTGACTGTGAATTTTTTAATTATTTTTTAATCTGTATTAGAATTCAAAATCAAGATTTTAATTTACTTTTAAAATATCAATTAAACAGTTTGATTTTAATGATGAGATTTAGCACCTATTTATAATTTACTATACACACATGTAGTATCAACTCCACGTTTCACTTTCATTGTTTACTTCGCGGAATCATTAAGTCACAAAAATGCGAACTCCATTAACACTTGTGCCATTTTCTCTTTCACAACAGTTTCTCGAATTCTGTAAAATAGGAAGACTATTACGACAACATCGAGATTGAAGCAATCTCTCTACTGATTTTTCCAGTGAATTCGTTTAATGGTCGAGCCTCGTTCGACAGTAATGACATCGTCCTAAATTTTTTTTCCTTGTTCCTTCATGTAATCGCATTCAATGGCCGGCGATTAAATTACGCGCGGTATCGTGCTTAACTGATTAACATTAACTAGAGGAGACGATTATACATGCAACACATTTAACGACGTCTCATTGACTAGTGTCATCACGATGATTTATTGGTGGGTCAATCGTTGAAAAATGCCACTTCACGTAGCGAAAGGAGGTCGTGGTAAAATATTTGCCAGTCAGCAAAACAGATTTTATATATATTGTACTTAACATATGAATGCAAGTATCTATCGTATCTCGGATCGATAATTGTATTCTCAAATCATTTTCAGTGTTAAATATTTTTTTAATTATGTTAATTATACTAAAGAATTTGAGAAGAATTTTCAAATTTATTTTATAGTAATTGTAATTGACATATTTTAACGCAAAATAAAATCATTTTGAAATGTCGAACAAAAAATAAGATTTTAAAACTTTACACTTTAGTTCCAAAATACTCTTGTCTCAATTTCGTAATTTTATTGACAGAAAAATTAAGAAACAAAAGTGATGATTTTAGAAGATTTGAGATGAAAAACAATATAATAAACAGTATAATAAATAATTTTAAGTTGCTAATTGCAATTGTTAAAACCTTGCAGATTTGACGATGGTCATGATGGCTTCCTCGATCTTACCGAACTGAAGCGAATGATGGAAGTTTTGGGTGCACCGCAAACGCATCTTGGACTCAAAGCGATGATCCAGGAGGTCGACGAGGATGGCGACGGTCGCATATCTTTCCGTGAAGTTAGTTTATTTTTACTACCTTCGAGAAATCTTTAATATTTGGAACTGGCGAACAGCATGAGGAATGATCTACGATCATCTGAACGATGAATATTAATCATTCTTCTTTTGAGAGGAACAAAAGAGAGGAATGTTATTAATATGTAAAATCCAATTTCTATAATCAGATTTTTATTCTGTTTTACTAAGAAGAAAGTAAAACCATGATTTTGCACTAATTTTCAATAATTATATTTTAATAGATTTAAATTGATAACAACAAGAATAACAACATTTGCGAATTATGTTTATTAATAAACTGCAGAAATTAATTTTTCGTGAAAGAAAAAATATATAATAAATATCCATGAATTTCTGCACATTATTAAAATTTTTATCACAGTTTATGAAAATTCTTTAAATTTTTTTTGAAAATATATTAGAGATTGAAAAATGGATTTTACAACAGACAAATATAGTTTGGAAATGTGGTTTGGTTAACACACTTCATGCTATCATCTCCGAATATGGTTGACGTAAACATAACGTCTGTACGACTATCCTTAGTGTTTCTCGCAACTCCGCTTGCGGTCGTTAAAAATATTGAACCGAAATAGATTTCACTCCGTGCAGCTTTGCTCTTATGCGAAAGCTCTTGTCGAGAAACACATGCAATTTACATGATTCCAAGAAGCGTCCAAATTAAAATAAAATAACTCCTCAGTTTTAACAATATTTATAAATTTTTATTTACAAAGACATTATTTACATTTGCTCTAAATAATTAATGCTCTAAATAACAAAGCAAATGTATGTTATCTTATAAGAGATTTCAAATTTTTATATTTGCATAAAAGATAATCTTCGCTAAACTTATAATTTGTTTTTAGCTAATCAGACTTGCACATTTTATTTATAGCGAGCATATATGATACATTATTCTTAAAAATAGTAGACTTCATAACATATGTTATTAACAAACGTTTCACTCGCTGGATATTCGATGATAGTGTTCACTCTTCAAGCATAACTGTGCGTTAGAAGAGATACGTTGTAGTTCTATTTCGATTATCTACACGATAAAGTATTTTAAAAACCTTCGAAAAATTACCTGCTACAAAAAATATAACAAAAACATTTTCCTAAAAACAAATTTTTCTAGAAATTTAATTTAGCTAGAAATTTAATTCTCCGTTAATTGCCTTCACTGTTATATAACGTCAGTAGATGAAAAATGTAACATACAAGAAAGAATTAAATCGCAATCATATTTTTAATTTCAAATATTTCTCAATTTAGAAATACTCTACAATTTAACTTCTAATTAAATTTTATA
This sequence comes from Acromyrmex echinatior, assembly GCF_000204515.1. The sequence continues at coordinate 318,777 of NW_011627095.1, read as the reverse complement.
ACCGAACTAGGATGTTCTATAGAAAAAGTGCAAACGCTGCAGAGAAATTATCGATGCGAATGCATACCGTCTACCAAATGCTGAACTTCCAGAAATCGATTTTCTAAAAATATTCGGATATAATGATGATACGAAAATATCACGAGATTTAAACTTGCTGCTCATCGCTCTAACAATGGTGCGAAATCAATGGTGAAGAACCGATGCGACGATGGTTTTGCAACACACGCCTGCGGAATACCGGAGCGTGCGAAACGTCAGCAGAAACTTTCGCTGTTAATGCAACGCGGCCGCGAGTAAGATTATGGTGTGCGGGTGTCACGTATCGTTCGAAAGAGAATTTGACTTGCAATTAATACGTAATGCACGTGCGGACATGCGGAATTGAACGTGACATTCCGTATTTCGCGAACAAAACCCGCCACGCGAATCAATCCTGCATACACGATGCGTGCACGCACAATTCGTCCCGCTGGTCGATCGCTGCCGTGATTCATTGCGTGATACCCGAGTTATAGTTTATTGCCCGGCTTACTCACCTTCCTCTTACTCATCGCGATATGAATTACCGTAAAACGCGACACGTACCCCCTTCTTTCGTCATGCTTTACATTCATAAACGTCGTAATCAAATTTCAATCGTACTTTTATTTGATGAATCATCCTTTTGTCTTCTATTTTTAGTTTTTATTTATTACTTGAAATAATCTCTGTGAGACTTTTTTTTTAACTAGGAAAACGACGATTCTTTTATCAAAATGTAAACGAATCAAGCAATAGCTGCAGAAAAATTCTTTCTTTTATATATAATATATAATTATATAATTATTCTGTAATAGTCAGATAAAATACTCGTTGTTTTGTACAGAAGTTGTTCTCTACATAAATGATTCGTATAGTTGTGTCGATGTTATCTTAAGAGTAGTAATGGAATTGGGTCATGGACTCTTATCTTAAATTCTATTTTCAAAAGAAACAACTCGAGAATTGATCAAAAGTCAGACCCAGTTTTTCAAAGTTTGCCATATATTGCAACTTTTTGATTTAAGTTCCCTGTAATTACAGTTACATCTTGTTACAGTTTCTGCTGATCTATCGTAAGGCACGAGCTGGTGAGTTAGAACAGGATTCCGGATTAAGCCAGCTGGCCAGACTCACCGAGGTCGACGTCGACGAGGTCGGTGTCACAGGTGCTAAGAACTTCTTCGAGGCCAAGGTATACATCCATATTTAGTCTCTCTTATCGCGAATACAAATATTTTTCAATTTCTTTTTATGTTGAAATATAAATTACTTAAATGTCAAAGTAAACTTCTTCTCCATATTAATAAGTTTCAGTTTCATACCTTAATACTTTTATGCGCAGAATAATGAGATAAATCAATTGATGTAAAAAAAAACGCACGTAGTTACTTTTCAAAAAAGGTGTACAATTTCCAATGTACAATTACATATATTTTTTGAAACACTTTTATGTATTTAAAATACAAAAATAATTGAAAATATAAATGAAAGATATAAATTAAGAATAAAGACTTAAATTTCTTCATTAATACAAAGAGTCAATAACTACTAATCTCATAGCCATAATAAAAAAAATATAGTTTCTTATCAAATCTCGTCTTTTATCGTCTTATTTGTTATCGTCCAAATGGATGCAACACGTTTTCTATTTACATTTACAATCATAAATGATATGGATTAGGCCCAGAAAACTACCTCAGCGTATCATGCGCATTGAAGAAAAAATACACGCGCGAAAGCGTAACTCAATCGAGACGTATTTCGATTAACGTACTTCTTTTTCGTTTCTTTTTTTCGCAGATTGAACAACTACGAAAGGCCTCGAAGTTCGAAGACGAGATTCGCATGGAGCAAGAGGAGCGGAAACGAGAGGAGGAAGAAAAAGCGGCGAGGCGAGAGCAATTCCGGCAGAAAGCCGCGATCTTCGGCAAATAATTGCGGAGCAAAAATCACGGGAGAGCGAAAGCTGACGACCCGCTCGTTAGAATGCGAAGACGGATTGTTTTGTATTGCTTAAGTTTATTTCCCATGCTCGAAGCGATATCCGACGCCAATGCTCTATCATTTAAGCGCGCTTCGAAGCGATGTGAAATCGCGATTCGATCACGGCGATTGTGATTAGAATTTTAAGCTGGAATTGAAACCGCGATATAATTTCTATGTAATTAACGCACGAAAGAAGAGTTTTATACAATTTTTATTTTTGCAAATAATTATTTCCGCCTATCGAACGATATTAAAAATCGAACTCAGAATACGAAATGATGACGCTTTCAATCCTTAAGTTCGAAAATAAAATTCTTTTATTGAAGATACAGTGAACACTGAAATTCCTTCTCCGAATTTTAAAATAAGTAACAATAGTAAAAACAATAAATTTTTTTAACTGTTGCGATTTTTTAAATATTTATTCATTTATTATTTATATACTGTGTATGTATCACGATTTGGCATTGTAATAACGTTTACTGTACTTGGAATATTATGAAATATTATGCAAAGAGATTATACACATGAATTTTATATGAGAGGACATTTCAGAAAGTGGTTAATATCTAACACATATCTATCTTATAGGAATATATTTTAAAATTGAATAGCGCGCAAACTAGATTTTTACTTGCTGCTTTAATAGCAATTCTAACATCTTGTCTCTCTCTAAAATGTTTAACAAAAATTGAAGAGCACATAGTATTCGATATTTATGTAAAGAATTATTTAATATACAAATAACGTTCAAGGACATTAAAATTCCAGTAAAGAGTTAATATCGAATAATTGGCCTGTTCTTCATCACAAATATTATATAACTATCAATATATAATATTGATTTTTATCGAGTATAATGAATAGACTGAAGACAGAATTGATATAAAAATCGATTTTGCATTATTCAAGAGAGAATAACTTTAATGATTGTTGGGTCTTCGATAGTATGAGATTCATCGGTGAACGTATCTTAATTTTTATTATTAACGATTATATTATAAGACTTTACTTTTTTATTCATTAAATAAGAAAAAATTCTTTGTCATTAAAACTTGTACGGTACTATGTATGGTATAATGTAAGAGAAATATGCATGTAGATATGTTGTATATTCGTGCAGGTGCGTGTGAATGTATGCCAAATCATAGGTATGCGCGTGTTGTCCACTCGATTAAAAAATTGGGACATCGAATAATTATTCGTGGCGCATAAAAAAAATTAATAATATTCATTATTATTATTACTACTAATTTGCATTTTTTATTCTATTTGTGCCTATAACAATACCAAACTTCGGCTGATAAAAAGATAACTGTTATGTATTTATAACTATCGCAATAAATATGAAATCAGTAAAGTTAAGAAAGTTTTCAAATATTCGGATTTTACGCTAAAATCTAAAAAATTATAAATGTATCAACAATATTTTATAATATTTATAATATTTTTTAATCATATATTACTATTTTGATTTTCTTTAATCTTTAACTTTTATTCAAAATACAAATATTTAAAATGATCAGTAATTGTTAAAAATTATTATATAATTATATCAAATGATTCCTATCTCATCGTGCCTATCGCAAACAGTAAACATCTTACTTCAATATTTTAACAGATTGTAAAATAATTTATTATTAGAATTAGTATTAAAATGTTAATACTGATATTTTTATCTTGTTTGCATTATGCAATATACTTTCATTATAAACATTTATTTGTATTTAGAGACATGTTCTGTATATAATCATGTTAGAGTAAGACACAAGAACATTTACTGTAAAAAGTGTGTAAGCTATAGATTGTAAATAGATTTATTTTGCTGCATCAATTTTTTTATGTATCTGATTTATGATAGCATTATATTAAAATTATAGAAACTATATCGTGTTGTTATCATTGTTATAAGTGCTTAGTCGAGAAGTTAATACATTTGTACATATAATAACTGAATGAATACTACATGTATGAGTTCTTTAGCTAAAATATACACAAACAGGAAGTTGAAAAACTTACTCAACTAATACGATTATTATGATAAGATATCACGTTATCTTGAGATTTTACCAAAATTTTTATATCAGTTAAGATGGGTGTTTTTTATCAAGAGACATTATCCAGCAAACACAAAGTTACATGTAACGTGCCTATTAGTTGTAATTTCCCGCTCAACAATATAATTGTAATATAACACGTAAATTATAATGTTATATTATAATTATATTGTTAAGTGAGAAATTACAACTAACAGATACGTTACATGTAACTTTCTGTTTGCTGGGTATACAAATGACACAGTAACACAATGAATCGTTTTTGTTCGTCAACGTTAAACAAAGATGAAATGATACACTGTGTCATCTATGTCTCTCGCTGGAGATCTCTACAGCACCTAATGTTATCCCGACTTTATTTATCTTGTTACTTGGATGGGGAATCTCGTTTCACACTGCATCTTTTACATTCTTTCTGTGTAATTTTTTATCAGAAATAGAACTCTGCCATTTATCAACGGTGCCACGTATTCTTCGAGGATGAGTGTTCTAAAATATTTTATGATGTCTGAAAGACATCATAAATGACTAAGTGAATGCCTTATATATTTCGATTTTGGACATGATAATGTCTGGATATAACTTTTGAATATAAACAAATATGTTTGTATTTTTTATGAAACCATTTATTTTATAATTACAATTACATGTGAAATATATGATACAATTGCATGTGAAAGAATGAAATTGTTCAAAAGATTTTAGTGAACATTTATTATCAGTTTATATGGTTTGTTTTTTAAATGATTTTTAATATTTTTATAATTTAAATGCATTTTGAATATAACTTTATTGCTTGGGAATGTTGAAATCATTAAGTTTTAGCGACCAAATTGTAAAATATTCCGGGAAAAAATGTTATATAAAAGGACATATTTTATATATAATTGTATTTAAAATATGTTAATTATTTATATACTTACATACAAATTTATATAATTATATATAATTATATATGAAACCTTTTTTCCTAGAATAACGCATTCATTCTTTAATATTTATTTTAATAATATGTATCAGTAGATTATAATGTATCTAACATCAGAATAACTTTACAAGAATACGTACGGAATAACAAAGTATCTATTTCTGACGATTCAAATTAAAAGGCATTGCTAAAACGAATTGCTAAAAAACAATGTTAGTAGAATGTTTATTTTGCAACTTATATTGGAAGTTTTCTTCATTGAGTTAAAATTATACATCCTTTTCTTAGAAATTTTAAAATTTATTTGTATAATTCACGTATAGGAAGAATTTTTTAGAAAAGATATAAATTTCCTCAGTATTTCTGTTAAATGCTCCAATTTATTGTAGAATTTATTGTAGAGTTAAAATAATATGAGAAATTATCTAAAAAATTATAAAATTATTCTGAAATTTATAGAAAAATTTTAAAAAATTATGTGAAAAATTCTGAGAAAAATCACAGAAAAAAATCAATTATACTTTATAATATGTTAATTAATTATTAACATTATATTTGACTTTAATAAATAAAAAAATGCATATAAGCGATCACAATTAGAAACTTACTCAAGCAGAACAATAAGTTATCATATGATGACAAAGTGATATCAAAATGATTCCAAAATGACTCCAAAATGTCTAAATCATTAAAAAGTCATTTTTCAATCATTTCCGATTCATTTTAACGTCATTTTAATGTTATCGTGACTTGTTGTTCTGCTTGGGTTATTTATCAGTGCTATCCAGTATAACGACAAATTGTTTAGATGTAAATGATATAAAATGAAACATAATTCACACTTATATACGTAAATATAAAGACGTAAATATAAAATACGTAAATATTTCTAGATTTTATACGTGAGGCCCACTTTAGATATAATCTATAATATTCGGAATGTGAATATTTGGGGCAATTATGTTTTAATAAAATGATTTTTAAAAGATGACTCAAAAACTGGAAGATGAAAGTAAATAAAATGAATTTTTTAAATGTAACTTTATGTATAAATTAATTCAGGAACTAATATTTTTTGGAACTTTATAGTGATATCGAATAAATATTAATTAATAAATACTAATCTTCTTGAATATCGAATTACAACGTTGGCAGGACATTACTTTAATAAACATTAAATGTTTTTATTATATTTTTGTAATATCTTACTATGTTGTGATTCAACGTTTCTGAAGAAAAAACACATATCTTCAGACAGAGCAATCTCTCCCATTCTTCTATATTGTTGCGTCTTTTCTAACAGACCGATCTTCAAACAAGACGAGGCACTTGGTTGTATTTCTCGTACCGTTTGCATCGACTTGCGAACGAATCCGGTCAGAATATTGATAGTCTACATCTAGGAAGTCGGAATTTTATCACACTTAAGAAAAGAGGCGAAAAAAAGTTTTAAATTAAAGTTTTAATTTAAAAAAATATGCAAAATGGATAATTTTTTAAATAAACAACTATGTATTTTTTTACACCAACTGATTCATCTCATTATTTCGTTCATAAAAGTATTAAGATACGTATCAAAAAGTTAATAATTTACGAATTATTTAACTTTTTATATCAATATATGTATCAGAATAAAGTGCAATGTAAAATATCTTGTAAACTATATGTTTTTTGATATCACTGCCTTAATTACTTTTATATATGCAAAATAATTAAGGGCATCATATTGTATAAAAAAAATCATACAATTCCATTTAAAAAAGTGAAGGTGACCTTCATATCTTTTTGACGCCTCCATTTAAAAAAAAATCTTGAAATACATCCCTCTCGAAATCATTCCACTTTCATTTGAAACATTTTTTTATATCATCAAAAATAAGCGAGATATTTCAGATGGTAGACTTAAAGTGGATCACTCTGTATATTTTGTATATATTTTGTATAAATTTTATTTCTTCAAATGTTTTCTATGTTATACACGATCAATATCAATCAATACACAAAATTCTCAATAAACAGAATTCTGTTTCGAATTTGCGTGAATTATAAATCGTTTAAAATAAGCTTAATAAATGAATATTATTGTATTATGTACATACACATACATATACATACACACATATGACACCGATAATCGGGTAACATTAATGTAATCAAATGTGATTGAATTTGAATGTGTGTTCATGCTTTCTTCCATCAGTTCCACCATGATGTGTTGAGTAGAATTCCATTCGTATCCTATAACCTCATTTTGGACGAAATGCTATAGACAATAAATGTACATATTTAGTAATGATTCTCCAGTACTCCATTGTTTTTTATAATCAATATTTAATATACATTGCAATTGTATTGTTCTTGATTCTTTTTGCATAGTATTTCATTGTTATTTATAAATTACGGAAATAAAAAACGGTAAATACAGTATCGTATGTTCGTATATCTATATTTATCTAGATCGTTATCTTATCGGAGCACAAGTATAAATATTGAATTTGGAATTGCTAACATATTGTATTGCTAACGTATATTTGGCGTTGTACTGTGTGATTATCATTTATACTGAAAAAACAGAGAAGTGATTGGAATTAACGAAAAAAAAATCATGGCATTGGGACAGGTGTGCATACAGTGATTATCAATAGTATTTTGCAATAATTTTTTTTCATCAAGCAATTGTACGAAATGATGGGCATAGAGAATACTTTTGCAGATAAAGGAATTGACAAATCTGTACAAATCATTAGCTGCATATCCATCCTTGAGCAGTGCACAGATTCTGGGCATTCCAAGTGGTAGATTATCCATACAAGGCTCATGGACTCAGAGGAATCTGGAAAGAAAGACAGATCAACGTTTCTTACAAAATTATGATTTGAACTCAGATTTGACACCAATTTCTACCGGATTTCCAATTGATATTACTACAGAGTATGTAATATATTTTTTTATAGTATATAGACAAGGCATACTTACAGGGATTATTTAAAAGGAGACTTTCTTATGGGAGGTATGGAGCTTTCCATATCCAGAAGTCTTGTGAATGTTGAATTCCACATCCAGAATTCGAGATATTTAAAAAGAAAATATGATTTTGACAAATTTTGAAAAATTTTGAGTGATTTGACAAAAAACAGTATTTGCTTAGGGTATATATGTAAAAATATACTTTGCACATAACATATAACAAAAGAGATAAAATATTTGTATTATTTTGAAATTTTGCCCCTCCCTCCCTCCCTTCTCTTCCTAATTTGGATGAGGTACTCCGCACTCAGAAAAGTCTCTGTTCCTGCATATTTAATATAAATATTGCCTGTATTTAAAGATATCTTTTTCGGACAGATTAATGTCAACTCTGACGAAGAATGAAGAACGTAGAGCTGTGTTGCGACAAGCCACAATTGATAATTCTACAAAGCAGTTTCTTGAAATTTGGGATAAACAACATTTTGTGAAGAATTATGATCTGTCTGCTCTAGATGTCCATGGGGATGTTTACACAGATAGTATAAGCTTCCACCTTTTATCTCAAACTTTTAATTTTTCTAATGTACATTAATTGTATGCTTTTTTGTAGCTGAATTTCGTTCGTTTGAATGGTCTCCGGATAATACCAAGGTTCTGTATATAGCTGAAAAGAAGCTTCCTAAGTCAGAACCGTTTTATAAGCAAAAATCATTGGATAAAAAAGATAAAGAGAAGAAAGAGGATGATGAAGTAATGATGGTAGGATTTATTCCTGATTTTTTTAAATAATTATAGAGTTCTATTTGTATATATCTTGTCTTATTTAATTTTCTTGATGTCAGGGTAATGAATATATATACAAACCACACTGGGGAGAGCAATTAGTAGGTAAACATCAATCTGTTATTGCTGTCCTTGATACGACGTTGGATACCATTACGATTTTATCTGGAATACCAGATGAACTTTCTCCCGGTCAAGTGATTTGGACGAAAGATCAAGATGTAATCGGTGTTGCTTGGAAACATGAGCCACTGCACTTAGGCCTTACTGCGTGCACCAATAGATATTCCTGGGTATTTTTATTGAAAAACGGAGAATATCGTAAGCAGCATTTAAATAATTAATATATGTAATAGCAGATATGAAATAACAGAAAAGAAATGAATAACTTATTGTGTAACAGGGAAATTGTCTGATGAAGGATGTGCTGTGCACAGTCCTAGAATTAGTCCTGGTGGAAATTATCTCGTGTGGTTGCAGAGAGAAGCAGGTGCTGTTCCACATCATAATGCGCAAAAACTTATGTTGCGAGATTTGAGAATGGAGGAAGATAATGTAATGTATTAAAAATTAGATTAATTATAAACGAAAAATTATATTAAGGAAAATATGTTTAATATTTTAAGTTTTTAATTATTTTGTTTTACATCTAGAATATCGAGATTGTGGAAGCAGTGCGAATGAGTAAAACAATCAATTCTAACAAACAGTTTTATGGAATATATGGTCGTTTACCTCGTCGTTGTTGGAGTGATGATTCTCAATACTTATTTTTCAGTACAGCTCAAAAAAACAATCTTGTCTCATATATCGTGAATATAAGTAAGATACTACAGTTTTGTTGATTAAACTGATTTAATATTTTCTTGTCACTTAAAAGAATAATGAATTGTCTTTGCAGAAACGAAAGATGTTATTGAAATAAAAAACGATAAAAGTAGTCTTAGTATATTGGATGTAAAGGGGGATGTGATTGCGTTTTTGAGTACTTCTTTAACGCAACCTTCTAGTCTTATAGTAGGCCGTTTTAAGAGAGAAGTGGCAAGTAATGGCGACATCTCCAGAATTGCGATTACAACTCCAATGAAAATTCATGGTTTCGAAGAAATTATATATGAGCAAAATGAATACAGTTATGATAATGATGACAGCATAAGTAAGTGGATCGTGTTACACAATTTCTCTTGGTACTGCAAATGTAGATAACTTGGGACAGCATATATTTTTGTTAAATTCAATCATGGAATCCATCTATGAGTCTCTAAAGAAAGTTTAAATTTTAACTCATGGATGGATACCACGATTAAATTTAACAAAATGTTGTCCCAAGTTATCTACACTGTCCCAAATCATTTACATTTACGGTATAGCTAGTTGAATGTTGCTTCTTCATTTTTCAGAGCAATTCAATTATATCTATTTCGGTCCAAAAAGTGGTAAAGATCAATCGGTACCTTTTGTCGTTATACCACATGGAGGACCTCATAGCAATTTTGTTAACGTATTTTCTTTAGAATGTTCTTTCTTGGCATTAGCAGGTAAAAAATAAATCATATCTTTCTTTTTACATAATATTTAAGAATTTTTTTACTAATTCCGTATAATTCAGGTTTTGCAATAGTGCAAGTAAATTATCGTGGTTCTACGGGAATGGGCAGCGCAACGGTAGAATATCTTCCAGGAAAAGTTGGAAACGTTGATGTAAAGGACTGTATAACTGCTACGAAGGAAGCTATCAAGAGATATCCCTGGCTCGATTCTAAACGCATATGTCTTTGTGGTGGATCTCATGGTGGATTCTTAGTAGCACATTTGAGTGGACAAGCTCCTGTAAGTATATCAAACAATTTATACAATAATATATTATACAATAATATATTAATTGGAATATCTACTTAAAAACTATTTTTATTTTAGGATCTATTCAAAGCAGTAATTGCAAAAAATCCGGTAATTGATATCTCCATCATGTTCGGTACATCCGACATCCCAGACTGGTAAAGAAATATTTAATACCTAATAATGATATTCCTCACGTCCTAATTATTCAATATCCCATATTTGTATTTCAGTCGCAATGCTCTGACTAAGGAAGAGATAATAGCGTATCTTCATAATATGTAAGCTTAATTATTTCAGATGTACCAATAATCGCGATTCTAAGCTTGACTGAAATACATAATCTTCTTTTTATTGAATTATTGTGACAATGGTTTACATCGTGTTTGCCTGGCAAACATGTTTATATTCGCATCAAGTTTTTTTTATTCACACTAATGTGATTTAATTTTTCATTACAGGTGCACACACGAGGCAGGTCTTCTTTGCAACATTGTTACCGGTCCATGGCCCGATAATATTGACATATTCATGAAAATGAAGAAGTGCTCGCCCATCATGTATGTCGATAAAGTCAAAGCACCGACCTTGGTCTGCATTGGAACGAAAGATTTGCGAGTACCATCCTCTCAAGGAACGATGTGGTATAATCGTCTCAAATCTAACAATGTGAAAACTAAGTAAGTTGACATTTATGTATGCATGCAAAAATGCAGAAATGCAGAAGATATAAAATCCTTGCATTGTTATTAATTGATTTGATGTATGATTAATTGATTGATTGATCCTGACACAGGATGCTTGTGTACGATGACAATCATCAGTTATCAACTGGATCAGCTGAAATAGATCACATCATCAACGATTGTCTGTGGTTATTGGAGCATACGTCTAAAGAATCGGAAGACACAAAATAATTCAAAACGTTCGATTATATGTATGTATATACATAGATCTTTATTATCACAAAATGAATATTTACACAATTTTATTACATACATTTTATAGATTTACGTAACATTAATTTCTTTATTATTATGATGTCCGAATATTAATGCGAGTCACTGTATATGTATGTGTATATTTCCTTTATATATATATATATATATATATACACATACATATATATATGTGTACACACATATATATATATATATATAGATATGTATATAATCGCGTATATTCAAGTAAGATGTAGCATTATTAAAATATGCTACAATACAGTAAATTCACATACAACTCGTCGCGAATGTCTATGAACACAACAGATCCCATCAAATTTGTTCTTTTTCGAGATATGTATTATTGCTATATCAAACATTATCGTACTTAATACAAGATCATAACTTAATACAAGAAATTAATACGGATGTGAAGTTGATGAGACATGTAATTTTAAATTTAATTAACATAGTTAAAAAATATTATACCATTATTTTGATTTTGACAGAAAGTTTGTAATATTCCATCAACTACTAAAAAGTTATTTTGAGGCCTCTTTCTTCGTTGTAGTTTTCAATGAAAATTCATGTAGTATTATTTCTTCAATATTTATTTAAAAATAATACAAAACGTAGAAATATACAATTCAAGATTCCCATTTTCCTACTGCAATCATACGTTATGTCAGAAGTGGGAATTGTTATATGAATTTTCTTACAATACGTTATTGAACATTAATAAAGGCATACGAAAAATCTAATTATCTCTATATGCAACAAAAATATGAACTATTGATTTTCCATTTGTGACGTCATAATTCAATAAGGCTGCAATTAAAAAACGAAACTTTAAAACTATACAGAAGAAAAAATAAATTTAATTGACCTATCTACTAACCATTACATTTCGTATAATCTCACTAATATACAATAAGAAACGATGATTGTGTGGTTAATATAACTGCATGTAAATGCGTGTAAATGTACTGCATGCAGTGGCGCAATTGGATGTGGACGGTGAGCAACAGTGCTCCAAATGTAATTACTTTGGTTAAAATGATTGAAATATATGCATGTAACAATTTATTGATTAATTAAGACTCTCATCTTTATCCATTATCAAAGGACAAAGGATAATTGGTGTTGTGTAGCTTTGCATCCTAATCATAACTGACTTATCTATAATTTGATTAGCATCTGAAGCTGCACTACATTCAGTTCACATTTCCATGAAATCGACTACACAGAATCAAAACTGATATATAAAACGTCTGTTAATTTATCAGAGCGTTTTCTTTAATAATAAAATCCAGCTCACATTTTGGAAAATAGTGTATGAATGTAGAGAAGAATCGATCTAGTTATATCACTAGATGCGCGACAACGCAGCGTCTAATTAAAACATTAGACGGTATGTTTTCACTCTCATATTATCAGTTCATACTTGGATTCAATAACTTACGATCTGGCAGGATTGCTTTGTTCGGGGAACAACGAGTCGTAACTGGGTGGTAGATCTTTGTCCACGACAGGCGAGGACATCGCGACCTCCAACATGGGAGCCGTTGGCACTGCGCGATTGGATCCCTGAGCTCCGTCCGCGTCCGGCAAGGAAACCGGCCGCGAGCATACGTTCGGACCGGCGCAATCCGATGACCAGCACAATTTTTGTGATTTCTTACAGATCCATAGACACAAAATGAAGATAATAAAGCAGAGGATCATGGTGGTGACTGCTCCTACAGTGACTTTTGTGGCAGTATTGTTCTTGGGATATCGATCATTGACGCAATTCACCTCATCCGAGCATATACTAAAAGGACAATTGTAGACCTTGTCACATATGTACTCCTTCCGAATACAATTGTTATATCCGACCGCCTGGTAGTGCTCGGAATTTGCCTGATCGCATTCTGCAAATTAATTATCAATAAAATAATCATATCACCCATTTGTTACAACAATGACACAACTCAAAAACTAAAGCTTTAAAAAAAATAAGAATTAGAATAATTATTTCGAATCATTAACATTTTATAATATTAATTTTAAAATTAAGTTTTATTATAATATAATAGCAGATTGTAGAGGAATACAAGTATATTAACGATGTATCAAGATACGGAAATAGCTCACAAACCACGTGACTTCTTTAAAGAAGATGAAAGCCACAAAAGTATTATAAGTAAATGTTATAAGTTACAAAATATATATATATATATATGTAAGTATATTCTTTTAAATTATCATCTTCCTTTTTTGCTTCAAATTTTTGTTCTTTTTCTATTAAAAAAATGACTTTTTGAGTTGTAGCAAATGAACAATTATGTTTGTTACATTTAATATAAATATGTACGTTAAAAAAGCATACTCATGTATGGGGTATAAACTATCGTAAGGTCCAAGGACTGTCCATCTGGTACTCTTTCCTTGGAAATGAATATTTCGGTTTCTATCGTAGCAGAGTCCGATCGAATAGACCACAGTTTCGATTTTTTAACAGGATCATATTCCGCGTATATGTCATAATTAGGTGACCGGCTATCATTTATGTTACCCAAATTGTCCTCAGGCTCAGGAACCGGAAGGTATGTTGTCTGGCTGCGATCTATCTCTCCACAGAACTTGTTTGTGTAAAAACCATCGCTCCTCTTGAACTAATAAGAGGTTTATCAAGAATCTGATATGAGAGTTAATTCTAATTGTATTTAAGTCTGTTTTTTTCTATACTCCAGGATTGAACTTCTTGCATGATTTAACTCTTTCTCTTCAATGTGAAAAGAAAAAGGAAAAAGCTAAACTGTACAAGGGAAGTTTAGTTCAGAAGTATGGAAAAAGAATAGCCCTTGCATTCACTTACCCGTATGTAATCAACACACCGATCGCCGTCACGACGGAGAAACATCTTCTGAATAACCGCGAAGAGGCCCTCGTTTTTGCCAGTCCGGAAGACGAACGTACAATTGCGATTGGCCTTGACGACCCAGTGATCGAACATGTGGTGCGGCATGACGATCGCCGCGGCGCCGTGTTGCATGTCAAGCATGTGCTTCTTGTTCAGGACATGGCATATCTTTTCGTTCTCGAGGCTATCTACGTGAACGTGCAGAAGTGAGGTTAAACGAGAAAGAAAAGGTAACCTTCTATTGGACGATTACTCGTGACTTACATTCGACGTAATGATTGTAATCATAACTGTCGTAACGCGCGCACGAGCACAGGTGCGCGATCACGATCAGCAGGTAGACGACGCCTGCGTCCCGGGCCATCTTCGGGTCGCGACCGCGCAGAGCTGGATGTCACAGGGCCATACAGGTGACAGGACAGGATGCGCGAAGAGCGGGGCCAAGTCTCGCGGGCACCGACGATGAGGAACACCGTGCGAAATACCGCGGCGAGGAGCGCCGAAATTATTTTCGTGGAGCCGGAATCCGGAGCGGATTGCGTGATGTCGTTACGCGAGATGCGTCTCATGCGTCACGCCGTCATCCATCCGTCATTCCGTCCCCCCACGGGGGTAACCAAACAAGTCCCGACGAAAGTCGACCGACGCCGCTGCCTGCATTCGAGCACCTTCGAGAGGATAGACATCGATCGCGCGATCGAGACCTCGATGAGAGGGCCGTGTCCCGCTTCTCGGCGAGCGAAAGAAAGAGAGATAGAAAGATCGCTTGATAATTAAATAGAAACGAAAAAAATGCTATGCGAAGCGAATAGAAAAATCCACATGGACTTCGGCGAGGTAGAAACGGGCACCACAACTGTCAAGTGGCTGGAGATAGTTAACAAAAGTTGCGTTAGTGTCCTACTTCTTGTCTATATTTAATATATGTTCTTTTCTATCAATGTATTAAATAATTAACTTATCTTTATTTTTATTCTTCTCTGGTTTTGAGAACTAGGAAAAGATAAAGAGTAAATTAAATCGAGATTCGAAGGTAATCTATATCTATGATAGAAATGGACGCGATTTTGAAGGTTTTTATTAGGATTGAATTAAGAGAAACGTGATTAAAATATTAATTTTTTTAATTTAAAAAGGGAGCGGATTATTTTCTATACATTTTAAACTGTATAAAATGATTTTTTAATATGTCTAATGTCTAGTTGTAAAAAGGAGGTTGTAACATCAATTAACTTAAAAGAGAATGCGTCTAAAAATAATTACAATGTCAAAATTTTTAATTCAAAATTAACTAAATTATTTCCAGCTATATAAAATAAGTTTTGGACGTGTTTAAATATTCGAAAAGAGAAGTTGAATATAATCCTTTTGAATGATTAGAAGGAATTATAATAATGAAATAAAAAAGTTGTTTTAAATTTGTACTTTATTTGCTATTTGCTTGTAAAACATTTAGCTCTGTGTAAAGCACTCATATTGACTGATTAATGATGTATTACAGATCGAGCAAATTTACGAGGCTCGAAGAGATTCGTCTACCAATCCGCTGGATCACGTGTTTGAATTATGTAGCTACTCTTGGACTTTACTTCCTAACCATGCGTACAAGTGCAAAATATACTATCGACCATTCATGCCATTCACTGTAAACGTAGATTACTTTACGATCGTAAATTCAATTGGCGAACGTGCGGAAATCCAAGTCCGCGGAATGTGTATTGGTATGGAATTCTTTCCAATTAATGACGTCGAAAAGAATCTTTATCCTTCCTTTCTTAGTTTCTTTTTTTTTAATCTAATTTAGGATCATTAGCGTTTTAGAAGGATTGTGTTGAAAGTCCGAAAGTTTAATCGGCGCGCAATCATATCTGAAATAAATTTGATTTAATAAAAGTACTTAATATATTATTCGAAATATCTAACTTTGACCAATCAAGACCTTTTCTATTGTACTTTATTCATTAATATTTTTATTCATTAATATGGTCTTAATATTTTTATAAGTCTTAATTGTCTTTATTCTTTGTTGCCACACTTGGACATATCCAATCCAATTCAATTACTCATAATTTTCATAAAAATGAATTATATTGTAACAACTTTTTTTTTTATCAAAACGCCACATTAAGGAATATAATGGTAGCATTATGTATTATCTTTATTAATAAAAAAAATTATTACAAGAAAAACATTAGAAAAGAAAAACCGAATATACCATTGCATCCTAAAGTGGCACAGAAAAATCTTTTGTAGTTAAAGTTTTCTTTCAATTTCTGAAAATTTTTGATGATAAATTCTTATGGAGTAAAAATAATTGATGGAGCCTGTCAGAAGCGTCTCAGAAATTGATCAATTCTGTTATTTTGAAAATTTCATAATTTTAATATTGAGCACTCAATTATACCTTCATCAATTTTTTTTGCTTTTTATTTCGTGTTGATCAGCTTGAGAAACTCCATCAATCATTTGTACTTCAAAAGAATATATCATTGAGAGTTTTCAAAGTTTAATACAAGCCTTACCTAACTACAAAAGATCTTAATCGAGGTGTTCCATTGTTAAAGCGCAACAAACCTCAACAGAAGTATTTAAAAAGAGACAATTATGATCTTATATTTCCGTTGAAAAGCATATGTCATCCTAGGCTTTTAAATAAATTCAGACCCTGACAATTTAATTTAAGTTATGAGTCATTAATTATCGACATATTCTGAAATTGACAATATTTATGATGAATGTTTCCGTCACCGTACGGCGTTAATTGTTAATCATTTACGCACGCAGGACCTGTGGTCTCCTCGTCCGCCACGAGATTAGTCATGATGTGTACGAACGAGAATCGTGAAGTGAAGAAACGGATTAGACTCGTCAATGATTCGAAAGCCACGGCGACTTTCATGTTCGACTCGCTTCGAAAGCCGTTTGAAGCAAATCTGCGACACGGACACATCGGGCCCTATTCTCACAAATTCGTAACAATTACTTTTGCACCACGGGAAAACGGGATCTACGCGTGCCATTTTCCGTGCCTAATTCTGAATCACGTAATGGGAAAATTTGAATTTTCAAAAAGAACGTAATCCTCATTGCACATGAAATGTCATATTATTTATAATTCGATTTTTCAGACTTTAGTAATTAATTCTATACCAGTTCTGTATTATTTTATTAAAAATAAGTATTTTATGTACAAGTAAAAAGCAAATGATATGATTCGCTTTGTACATTTTATGCGCGTCACCTTGTATTTATGTAATATTTTTTTGATCTATACTAAAATATTAATATGTAATATGTTTTCGATTCACTAAGATATTTACCATTCAGTCGAAAAAATTTTACTTCACGTGTCAAGAAAGATGTTTCATAGAAAGATGCTTACGTGATATATATTTATGTTGATTCATTTTTACAGAAACCGATTATCATAGAATTATACGGCTACTGTTGCACAGCGTTGCGTAAAACGAGCACACAGACCCGTTTTAATTATCCTACGAGATTAAAAAATGGTTTCGAAGGATATACAAGCGATACTGTTGTTGCCATGCAAAATCTTCCTACGGTTTCTTCGTCGAAAAATTGTATCGATTTCGGTCAGGCCGACGTAGAGGCGGAAAACGCTGAGCGAAAAATTCCAGAAACCCTGTGTCTTACTAATCACAGCCAGTCCGATGTATTAATTAAATGGGACCAAGGTTATTGTTTATCAAATCAATATATGCTATTATTAGTGCTTTATTTTACTTACTACTTATCTTTACCTTCTTATCTTACCTTTTCAACTTCTTACATTTTTACTTGTAAATTTGTTTTAAAGACATAGAAATTACAATTAAATATTGTTAATATAAGCACAGACCTATTCTTCTGTCAACAATTAATTAATTAGATAATTTTATATATAGATGTTGAAGGAATTTTCATTATAACACCCACTGTCACGAGAATACCGGCGAACCAGACGGCTCTGTTTGAAGTCGCGTTTAATCCCGACCGAACAAGCAGTTTCTTTGCGAGAGATCTCGTTGGAGATGTTTTTGTTAAGCCGCAAGAAGATCGCTTTGGAGAAGAAACTCTGACATTCCCTGCAATCACAACCGTGCGGCTAATAGGTGCGTATTCTCTTTCTTTATTTGACTTTTACGTTTACATAATGCCACTCTTATCTAATTCCTTTTTTTTTACATAGGTCACTCCTTTCGCGTTTACTCCGATGGTTGGATTCCTCAGTATGAGATACCTCACGTAGTTAAGATGCCTCCTTGTGTACCCTCATCGCCGACATACGCCACATTTCTAATACGAAGATACGGGCATTTACCGCTGATGTATCACTTTGTACCGCCAGCATCGAGTCACTTTGTCGTGAAGCCGATGATGGGCATAATTCATCAGTACTTGCATTTAATATTTTATATGATCCTAATTGCTCGAATCTAGCGTGAAGTCTCACAAAAGCATCCCGCAAATATCACATAAATAACACTAGTTTACAAAAAATATTTTTTTTTTAAATTATTTTCATCAGAATCGTTATTTAAAAGTCTATAAAAGAAAAACACTATATCTAGTTCGAAATAATTTTTTACTGTAAACTGTAGTGTAATTTATCGTGATATCATATTATCTTTACATTCGTTTTACATGACGTTTATATTTATTTTATTTTTTAAAAAGCATTTGAAACGATTTATATTGGTATTCTGTGTTCAATATCATCTCTGTATACATTAAATATATTTTCAATTTTTATTCGTCAATGATGCATTGTGATCCTTTTCAGAGATTATCAGATCATTGCAGTCTGCATGTTACCCGGAAACGATGATAAACGCGTTTATATGGAACGTTGGGCAATACGTTTCAATGGAAATATAAAATCGGAATGTTTCATAGATTTTCAGGGATACACGGAATATGCGGATGTCAGTTTTAGTGATCGGAATACCGTGAATTTCGCATCGACGTTTCCAGGCTGTCAAAGTCTGCAGCAGTTTTATATGCGAAACGTCACTCGACATGTAATAAAGTAAATTTTTGTGATATTAATATTAATTCCATAGAATACATATTAATATTTAGCAACAAAAATTAATTACATAATGAAACACTGTATAAAGCACCAATGAAAACAATATGCATTGTCAAAATTTCTTTAATGTGGTTGCCGTGAATTAATTAAATTTCAAAGCATATAAAAATTTTAATTATTAGATGTTGGAATTAATTCGTAGCGTTTTACAAGTGATGGGAAGTACTTTCATTAATGTATTTTTTAATGCTCATGTGAAATAAATAACATTCTTTCATTAAAAACGCTACGAATTAATTCCAACATCTAATATATTTCTAATAAAAAAAATTATATTTCTATTATAAAAATTAATTAAAATATTTTTAAGAAAATAGACTGTTAGTTTATTGTTGTGATTGTCTTTGATTAATATCCATTCTTTAGTTATGAATTCATTAATGTGACACCTGAACTTCAAATACAAAATAGAAATGGCGAAATTTACTCAAACGATATAATTACTCACAAATGGTTATTTTGTCCTACAACACTTGGAGATTACGAATTTGACATAAACTGCATATTGGTCGTACTGAAAGATGGAATTCCCGTTGGCCCTAACGTCTGCGTAACATTACGTGTAACAGGAAAATGCGAATCTGGTGTTCTTGTGGTAAATTAATAAATAAATAATAAAACAATAGCAAGATACAAAATAAAAAATAAATAATTTTTAAAAATAATAATGAAATATAATAATAAAAATTTTATAGTACAAAATTTTAATAATATATTGTATATTATTGTTTTCCAGTCAGCGCCAGATGAATTAAATTTTGGAATTCAGGCATACAAAGATACGAAAGAATTAAGTTTTCACGTATTTAACTTGAGTCCCGTAAACATCTATTACAAAATGACATGTATTCATTGCAATTGGCCAATTGGAAATATAAAACGTGATGTAAAAATACATCCGATTGCGGACACTGTTGTTGCCGGAAAAGATAAAATCATTACTGTTCTTATCACACCTACTACTCCGGGATTTTATGAATTTTTTATTCAGTATTTTGTGAGGATGAGCTCTGATATAAACACAGATTTAATTCTGAATCAGATTCCGAGAAATATTTGTAAAGTGAGCTGTTTATGTGTATTGCCTACTTTGAAGGTAAAATGCTATATGCATAGTATTATTTTGCATTTGCCAATAGAAACTCATTTTTTAAAATAATAATTCGACGAAACATATAATAGTAATAAATATATAAATGCCCATTTTTCTTTTTAATAAACAATAGGTAACAGATTTGCAATGTTACGGATCTTACCCAGTGAGCAAAATTTTCCTTTGGAAGCTGATGAAAATAAACATGTACTTACATAGAATTTCTTGTTATTTTTCGATATAAACATAATTTAATATTTTAATCATGTGTGTATGGTCTAATTTATACAATGCTTTTTTACTAGCGTGCTAGTCTTCTAGCGCGAACTAACAGCTAAAAAAATATAATTCTATTTATTTATATTTTTTTTTTAGAAAACTAGCAATTAAAAAATATAATTTATTCTAGTTTGTTAGAAAACTAGCACTAGTTGCTAGTAAAAAAGTAAAATTATATAAATCAGATCTGTACATTTCTAGGCTCAATATATTATTCAAAGATTTGCAACCAGGGACATCGCAAACGTTTTACATAAATTTTCCAGCAATGGTTTTACATAGTCCAAAGGTTATTGTAAAATTGCTTATAACAAACGTAGCTGCAATAAGTGCTTCGTGGAATATCAAAAAAGTACAGCTCTGTTCTTGTCGGCCAGTTGTAAATACTCAAGGCTGTCTTAAATTTCAACGTGCAAAGTACGATTGTTTGCATAGGAAAGTGTGTTCTATACAGCCAAAAGCGGGAAATCTTGAAGTATAAATAAGCTATAATTTTATGATTTTACAGTAATTTCTTTATTGTTATTTTATTATCACTATTATTAATTTATCATTTTAATAAAATGCAGCCAAGAGAAGAGATCTGGATATCACTAGAGCTGCGTTATTTATTATTAGGCCAGACCGAGACAAAGTGGGACTTAGACCTCGGAGATAATCGTCACATTTTTTTCATTATGATAATTGAATGTTTATCTGATTCTGATAAAAAGCTTCAGGTTTTAAACGGCACGCATTTCAAATTTCAACATGTTTATTTTGGAGAAAAAGATCCTATCTATCAGGTTATTTTTGTTGCATTTAAACATACAAATAACGTCCATAACGTGAAAATTTTTCAGGTGTGTTGGGTACTTAATAATACAAATCACACTATCCCGTTTTCTATAAATCCAAGAACGATGTACGAAATAAATCAGGAGTATTGCTATAAAGTTTTTTCCTATGAGACTCCACATGCAATTGCGAATCCGCAAACTTCTGTTCCGATCCTTTTAAAATTTCAACCAAGGAAACTCGGCATATTTAAAGTACATATATAACAAATTTAACACTAGCTATACGCACTAAGAAATTCCAGAAATTCTAGTGCAATTTGCTAAATAAAGATTTTTTGTTTTTTAATTTTTTTTTCTTTGAACCTATATATCTCCTTAATTCTATCGCTTTTACACATTATGAACCTGTTCCTTAAGCAATTCTCCAATTAAAAAAAAATTAATTGAATTATAGTCATTTTTATGGAAATTACGATAACAAATATAGGTGGGGTTCTATGGACCCGAATGTATATAGCTAAGGTTAATAGATAAAATTAATGAATACATTTTTTTTCCAAATAAAAATTAATATATCTCTCTATTGTTAGGGGAAATTGCGTTTGACTTTGGGTGACAGAGAAGAAGAACTGACACTCGAAGGCGAATCTTCCTTGCCACATGAACCAGCAACAATTACAGAATATGTTCCAAGCGAACAAAGCTTCGAGGATGAGGATATTCCCATATACTTTAGTACTGACTGCATAAATATTTCTCACATAGCTACACACAGCCATGTAGTTAAGATGATTATGATACATAATAATTTGATGCAAGACGTACTTGCCTACGAATGGAAAAGGTTTACTTGAATTAAGCTATATGGATTGTGGAATAAATTATTGAACTGAAAAGTGTTTTCTGAATTGAATTAATATTTCTGCATTACTCTATCAGACATGAGACATCTGAAATAATTCACGTGGAAATTTATCCGTCAAAAGGCTTGATAAAACCAAGGACTGTCAAAAGTTTCCATGTAACTATATATACTAAAGGCTATCCTTGCATGATTGATATTAATATACCATGCGAGTTTATTAATACTAGCCAAAGGCGGATCTATCAACGAAGTGTATACATTCTCGAAGGCTTGTATCAGGAACTGAAGGGACAGTTTACTATTACGGAAAAAGGCATCAGCGTTCCAGTAAATAAAATATATAAATTTCTCTCGCAAAATGTTAAAACTTTAAAATGATTTAAGAAAGTTTTAATATAAAACTCGTAGAAAAATAGTCCATTTTATGTAAAAATACAAGTTTTTCTTTAAATTTATGTACCTTCTTTTACCTCTAGAAATTACCGGTGAAAATCTTGGAAAAACCTCTGCCATTTTACAAAGCCATAACAATTCAATGTTCTATCTATAGCGTAGAAGACAAATTCCTGAAAGTTAGTCTAATGGAAGAATTAATAAGTGCGCCGCCAAAAGGAATATGCATTGAGGAAAATGAGAGAACGATGACATTCGGCAAAAAAGATATTAGTCGAGCTTCGTTTATTATAGAAGGTCTACTGTGGTAAATCACTTACTTTCTAAATATTATAATAATAAATAACAGAGTAGATTAATTTATTTATAAAATGAATGTGTGTGTTTTAATGATACATTTCGTCACATTTTAGGGAAATAGTCAACAGTAAACTGTTCGGAAACATAATGCAAAACATTTTATGGAAAAAATCAAATTTATTTTATTCGCAATTTAGAATGAATTTGCACGAAAGAAAAAAATTGATACAGAGATCGTACATTTCACCACCCCGAGCGTTAATTAATCGTATACTTGAAGAGGTAAGATTTTATGCTGGGAAACGAGCGTAGTAAAGCGCACTAATCTGCAATGCTAAAGATCCCGGGTTCGATTCCCGGCGACACAAAAAAAAAATATTTTCATTATAAAAATATAAAAAAATGAATGTGGTTGGTAATTTCAAAAATATGAAAAGAAAGAGCATAAAGAACCACAGCACAAGATGTAGTTAGTGATATTTAATTATTCTAATCTTGCATTACGAATTACAATAAAAACATTAAACGTTTCGGCCACAATCTGACCATCTTCAGTAAAATTAATAATATTCTTAAGACGCAGAATTACATCAAGTTGGAATCAAATTCAACTCTCGTGTGTTATAATTGTAAAGATCGTGTTTGCAAAATCAAAGCGACGCTGCTTCATATAATCATGTTAGAACGTCAGAAGTCATGTAGTAAAAAGTGTAGAACGAGAATTTCCAGATTCTAATTTACAATAATGTATTTAATTATTAATATCTTTTAAAACGGAGTATAAAACAAAGGAAACATTACCTGTTTTACAGCAAAATAATCGATGAATTACAAGTATACTCATTTCACAGATAGAAATTTGTCGTGACACTATGTGTTGTTATTGATCGTATCACATATTTTTCGGCTATTTATATCCATGAGTCAAATAGTTTGGAAAGTTCTAGAATTATTTATTAAATGCGAGGGAGATCTTTCTTTAGAAGAGAAAAGAAGAAGAAATTCTTTCTGAGAAATTAAAAAAACTCGCATATATTCATGGGTTTAATATAGCCTATAAACCGATGAATAAATTAAATACAATTATTAAAACAGGAAAAATATGTGATACGACCAATAACAACACATAGTGTCATGACAAATTTCTATTTGTGAAATGAGTATACTTGTAATTCATCGATTATTTTGCTGTAAAACAGGTAATGTTTCCTTTGTTTTATACTCCATTTTAAAAGATATTAATAATTAAATTATTGTAAATTAGAATCTGGAAATTCTCGTTCTACACTTTTTACTACATGACTTCTGACGTTCTAACATGATTATATGAAGCAGCGTCGCTTTGATGCAAACACGATCTTTACAATTATAACACACGAGGGTTGAATTTGATTCCAACTTGATGTAATTCTGCGTCTTAAGAATATTATTAATTTTACTGAAGATGGTCAGATTGTGACCGAAACGTTTAATGTTTTTATTGTAATTCGTAATGCAAGAATAATTAAATATCACTAACTACATCTTGTGCTGTGGTTCTTTATGCTCTTTCTTTTCATATTTTCATTATACATTCGTATCTCCTTTCGGGAGATAATGGCAAACATCGAAAGTGTACCTAAAGCCCAAGAACAAAGAAGGATGTTAAAAAGAGGCCGATTTTTGCCCAAAGATGTAAGTAAAAGGAATAGCGTTTTTTGTAATAAAAGTTCGGGATCGATAAGGCAACACCTTAAAAATTGGATGATATATTTGAACATGATATATTTGAACAAATTTCAATATTTTTATTTACTTTTTCAAGGTGTTCCCCAGCCACGAACTTTTTAATAATTTTATCATATTCAGAAAGTCAAAATCTACAAAAAAATATTATTTCTTTTACTTACATCTTTTTAGGCAAAAAACTGCCCTTTTTTGAGGAATATTAAAAAAGATCCGATTTTTGTCTACGTTCGGAATCGACATTAAATGTAGGTCCCATATAACTGTATAACAGTGTAACGCACCACAGACTATGCTAGAGAAGTTACCAGCTAGAACTTATCTTCTTGTGTGCAGTTGAGTTGATCGATAATAAAGCAACGCTGTGAGATATGGCACGTTCCAAGGCATATAAAAACTTGGCGTACCAGCAATGCCACTGAGCGTCAATAGAAAAATCATCAGATCAATAGAAAAATGGCCAGAAAAGTCCATTCTGCGATCAGAACGATCATATTTAAAAAAAAATTTTTTTAAATCTTTAGCAAATTGTACTGGGATTTCTGGAATTATACTTCAAATATGCTAAATTTCTTTGGTTGAAATTTTAAAAGAATCGGATTTTTAGGATTCGATATTCAAAAAAACATTAATTGCCTTTATTTTGCAGATGTTATTCATCATAATGCACGAAGAATTCGCTTTAAAGACTGCACATTTAATTCAGTCCACAGATATTAGACACATAAACTACTTGAACATAGTACCTAGCATGAGTAGGAAAAAGTCAATTAGACGAGGTATATGTATAGATATATTAAGAAATATATTTTATCTTAAAAAAATAATCATTAATCTTCTTATTTCTTGTAACTCGTTTTAGAAACGTCGTTGCTACAAGACATATCCTCTTCTATGGTATCAGGATTATCCTCAACCAGAATATCTTTCAACTTATAATTATATACAATAGCCGGAAAATTATATATAATTGTTGCTGCTAACTATTCGTTGCAATATAAGGATCTGCGATCCTCCTGAACACTGCTAGAAATTTGTCTCCTTCGTTTCTGGTGACTTTCTTACCTTCCTCAGTGCTTTCATATAATTTTTCCACTACAGGATCCGCTGCCTGTCTCGAAAATTTGTCAATGTTACCATTATATAAAGAAAAAAGAAATAAAAACAGTTGTACTTACCAAATCCTGCTTAGTAACTTCTTCAAACAATGGATGTTCTTGGAAATGTTGAAGTATCCATTTATGTAGATCTTCTACATCCGTTACAGTATATACAATAGCCTATGTAATAATAATTTAAAAAAATGAATTCTTATAGAAGTAATATATAACAAGTATTATAGCTGATATTCATAGTCTGTTCTTATATTTAGTTCTTATATTTAAGATTGATCTTAAGTATGATCTTAAAATGTCATAAATCAATTTCAGAACCACACATATTATCATCTTAAGACATTACTTAAAATGATCTTAAAATAAGAATGATTATGAATACTAAATTATGAATACTAGTTTATAATAAATTCGTAAGTAGAAATAATATAAAGTATAAACGATACTTACTCCCTCGGCTAAAACATAAGCGTATTCTGCCAGCAGAGATTTATTTATTATCCTCCATTTATGTTTCGATTTCTTGAAGTGTGGATCTGGATATAGGAAAAACATCTTCTTTAGCTACACAAATAAAAAGATACAGATTAATGTGTAAGCTGTTCCATCCTTTAATGTATATCAATAATTCCCTCTATTTACCTGTCCTTTATAGAAATAATTTGGCAGGTACTTCATGGCGTTTGTTCTTAAACAGGCAATATTCTGATATTGGCCAGGATTTTGTGATCGTAAAGCAGCAATGCGATCCATAACATAGTCTGATACTTTCACTCTAATTTCCATGCCGAGTATCAAATTATCCGGGAACATTGGTGACAGAGTAACTGAAGATTAATTCATCAATTATTTTGATTTTCTGGTTTTTACATTCTTTTATAAATTATCTGGTAGAAATTAAAACAGTAGTCATTCTGCCACCTCACAATTTATGTATATATTTTTATGTATATATTTTTCATTTCCATATAACATTCATATAAATCTTGTTTGTATATGTAATAAATTAAATTAAATATATTAAAGAGAAAAGAAAGAACAAATTACCCAGCAATCCTCCATAGCCACAACCAACGTCTGCAAATTCTACATGTTTCTGCCTTTCTAGTGTCTGCTCATCATTACTTTGAAAATACTGTGGATATAAGGTACTCCAATCCATTAACTCCGGTTTTATCGGACTGCAATGATAAATGATAAACGGTAATGATAATTGTTGTAATCTTATAATCATAATTAGTTATTAATTGTTATAATAAACAATTTATAGAAAACTACTCACTATTCAATGCAATGATCGGCTATCGGATTCGAATGCGCACGTTGTCTATAATATTTCTTTTGCGGTAATGCCAGCGTCGTCGTCATGATTACGATACTGCTAATATTTTTAAGTCGAAGGAACACTGCAAAACGTGTTATTCTTCCTTTACCAACGTAACATGTCAAAACATAAATATATTTTAAAAGGTTATATCTAGCCAATAACACACATCTCTTTTAATCACTGCATCTTGTTCCAGCACTTCAAAGAAATTGTATTTTAGCATTTCGGAAACAAAGAAAAACAGAGTATAATTAAAAAAGACAGATTTTTTTTTTAATATTTAGAACAAAACGAGAATGCAAGAAAGAATGAACGCAGAAATGTAAAGAAAGTACGGCTTAATTAAAACCGCTCAACAATGTAATGAATCTGTTATCCTTACATGCCACGAATTGCTAATAACGAAGGCCTGAATATGGATCTATTTGTATATTTTCCAAATCTGTAGTATTTGTATATACATTTGTTACATACACGTGTATATATATTTGAAGTGCAGAAAAAGTGCGGCTCGCACGTGCGCGGGACGATCAGCTGATCGAGCGCGCCACCTGTGCCGCCTGGCGGACGACGGCAGCACTAATGCATAACGCGGCGTGAAAGAAAGACAATAGACATGCCTTTGCGCACGGTGTAAGATTCTCTCTTTTGTTATATTGCAGATGCGTCGTCATCGTCTTCCTCCATCGCCGCCGCGCGACCTTGCAACGTATCAGTGAAATATGTAATCGCGGGTGGGAATCGTGATTCATTTATGTAACGCACGACGCGGATCGACGCCGGTTTTGGAGAGCGGTGGACTCCTCGGGGGAATCCCTCTGTCCAGGTGAGGTTAGGATCTCGCAGCTCCGTTCCTGCGACATTGCTTCTTTGTGTCTCGTCTCCTCTTGGGTCCGCGATGAATCAAGATATATATTCGCGTACTTACGTCATCCTACGCGGACGCATCTTTGTCCGTTGCGAACGTTTTGTGTATTCAGATAAGAAAACGAGTTGGAAATGACTGCGGCGTTGCGGTGACAGGAAATTGTCTGTCTCCCTGATGACAAGTGTCATTTTCTAGAAATGAGCGTATCAAATCAAAATGTTATGCTATTCATGATTCATGTTGTTGAGTTATTTAATTATACTTACCTTATAAAGATTTAAGTAAATGGCTAATTATTTCATCACTAGGCGTAAATTCTTTTTGAAATAGTAAAAATGGCGAAGAGAACAGGGGAGAAAGAGGAGTACAAAAAGAGAGAGAGAGAGAGAGAGAGAGAGAGAGAGAGAGATTCTGAGCATTCATTCTGAGAATACAATGGAATCTGTAAATTAGATTTATTTATACTGAAAGAAGATTGTACTAAATAATAAATAATTAATAGTTCTAATTGAATATTTATTAAATGTAAATATATATATTTATGTTTGGTACAAGGACCATTAATTTGACTCAACTCTTATATTTTTTATTTAGATATAAATATTTATTTTCTGTAAATAAATGTTACCTATACAACACAGATAATTCTAGTAATATCGCAGCAACGTTGCAACGTTCCAGAAATATTGTAATAACAAACGTTGCAGTAATGTTGCTACAACACTTTTGTGAAATTATATTAATATTATTTAAATAATTATTTATTAAAATTCATCTTTTGTTGTTAATGTAATATTGTGAATTGTTGGCAAATATAGGATGATTATTGTTTAATCTTTAGATATTACAACTTTTTGAACAGTTATTTAAATCTCTTTTCATTATTTCAGGCACGAAAGAGGTTTATTTATTATTCATGACGACATCGAACCTTTTGAGAGAACGCTGTTTCATTTAGTTGGTAAGTCATCTTTTTCATTTATTCGACCAATGTTAAAATTAATTCAATTACGTGCAGATGAAAAGAAATCATATTTTAACGGAACTAATTATAATCATAAATGAATTTAAGAATTTTAATTTTGCGACAAAAAATTCCTTTTTTGGAATTCACTGTCAAAAATATTAATTTAAGAGATTTATTTATATCTATACAATCTAATTTGCACACTTCAATTATTAGCGTCAATTTTTATAACGCTATTACATTTCTAAATTTTTAGTTTAAAGTTTGAGAAGTTGCGAAAAGAAAAAATTCAATAAGTTGAATAATAATTATTGTGAATCTTTATTATAAATTAAAATATTGTGTTAATTTGACATAATAATTAATTGTTATCAATTAATGATTATTTACTATATAATTATTCCTAATTAATATTTATCGTATAGTTAACAGTAAAAATAATTACCGGACTAAAAAATGTAATCGCACTCAACAATTATATAGTTGATCTACTTGCATAAAATTAATACTGATATTTATGTTTGCGCTTCATCCATGTAGAAACATCGTACGATGCATTGATTGCATAAATAGAATGTAGATAAGTTCCAAGAAAATTGCATAATGCGATTGGTATTTACGCTCCAATCGATGATCGTTAAATCGATGAGAAAGATTGTTAGTAGATATGTACTTGTATATATGAGTATTTTCTCAAACTGCATGTCGATTGATTGATTTGTACCGATGGGAAAGTACAAGAGTCTTATGCACGAACTGATAGTTTCTCTTATGCACGAATTAATAGGAAAACTGATAGTTTTCATTAGTTATAGCAAAATTACCGAGTGCAGATAGACGTAGAATTAATAATTTCGAATATTTAGTAATGTCTAAAAAAACACAAATGCAAAGAAACACACTGGAAAAAGAGTTTAGTAATTAATTGGAATTCACGTTGAAAATCGACAAATTAGAATTTTTCTGGTTGAATTTTTATAGTTTTATTATAATTTAGTTGAAATAACCAGAATTTTTATTGATGTAATGAGAATCTTCTGATTCATTTTTTAATCAGAAAATTTTCTCAGTACAGAATTTAGCTAAAAGAATTGTTAACTAAAAGGCTTATTGCAATAAGAGTTAATTAAAGATAAAACATATTGTGTATCATTATGAAGCAATAAATATTTTTTAGATAAAAGATATATAATAAAAAATAAATAAGATAATATTTCTCACTGATTGGTTTCAGTGGTTGTTAATATTATCAAAAATTTTGCATTCGAATTTTTTTATGAAGTAAAATGAATGCAGACACTATTTTTGGACGAGACAAATCGTCTTACTTTTACTATTGTGACATAATTGTACGCAACCGTGTTGTGTTTGTTGCGTTCACACTTGGAGTACTTGGAGTAACTTGAGAACCGCTGGTTCATGCGAACCTCGCGTGCCGAATACGACAAAGCCTGTGAGCGATCGTATGTAAATATAAATCGGATGACATACAACTCTAGTTACTCGTCGAAATCGTAATATACAAAACTGTCTGTCGCGAAGGAGAATGTACGAAGACGACTCAGAATCCGAATCTAACAATAAGAATATCTCTGTAAAATGGAACATGTCATGGGATCCTAGATTGTGGTTCAACTCCGTAGATCCCAATTTGGTAAATACTTTTGAAATTGATTATATTTTCTAAAACAGTGTTACAAATCGTGAAACACACCGAGCTGATAGTACACAGTTCTATTTTGCAAGCGAGTCAAATTTCTTGTGTTTTATTGATAATTCCGGGTTGGGAAAGTGAAATAAAAATTTGATGAGAAAAACAACATTTCGCATATATCTTTCTCTATTGTCAGAAGTAAATAGGTCGAGCTTATTGGATCGTACATTTTTTATATATTGCTGATGCTATTGTTATCAACCGAGGTCTTCTCAATGTGTACTACTTCTTTAGATATAGTAGTATAGCGAGTATCATTATGCCGTTTTGCGTAAATAATATTGTGGTACAAGTAATATCTTTATATAATTATCTTAATTACATTTCTCTGAAACAAGTAGGACTCGCAGACCTGTCTTTTTCTTTATTTAAAAATTATTGTTCGTGTTTTTTATCAAACTTTATTATTAAAACAAAATTAATTAATAAGTTTTAATTAATGGTTTAATTAATGGCTCTTTCTTTCGTATACATAGAGATTGCAAAAAGTTTGTTGCTGTTCTGTATCGATATAATTTAATCAATCTTCTTCTTGACTTTTTTCTTTTTCTTTCTATTCGGATAATGAAATTTCGCCTCGTAAATTGTTGTTAGCAGCCGTTTACATCTCTCGTACCGTTATCTATTCTCGCCGTAAATACATTTGTGATGCTACATTGTTCATCGACATTTGTTTAGTCTGGCACAGCTGATGCCATTCAGCGATCAGCTGTTCGTACTTATATTTGGCGCGCAATTCTTGAGTTGTCGATTACTCATTCTCTGCATTATGCGAATAACGGAATAAATAAGGTACATTTCGAAAACTTTGACCAACTTTCAAACAAGATTTCTCTGATAAGTATGATCCTGCCAAATGTGATTTGTAAAGATGTTTTGTGGGCAAAATAGTTATAGAGAAATCGAATTTATAATTAATACAATATTTATACAATATTGTTTATGAAAAAATTTAATCGATATCTTTATCATAATTTATATCTTTATTATATTTAATATATACTAAATAATTTATAATTTTTGTTGGATTTATTAGAGTGGATTAAAAAAAGCATTGAAAAAAATATTATTTCACAGCTTAGGTTTTTATTGCATGTTCAGATTTTGATACGAGAATTTTTATATTAAAAACACAATATACGTTACGTACACTGAGAGAAAAATGTTTGGTATTTATAACTATAATTACATATTACTATAATTATAATTATTACTGCTATAATAATAATAACAGTAACTATGTGTTAGTTCTAGCAACAAATTTATGTGATTGGCAATCTAAAATGACTATAATTATAATTATTATAACCATAAAATAATTGAAATTATCATAAAAATGATTCAAGTGACTATAATTTTATTTATATTTTGGAACAATAAAAAATATGGTTATCTCAAAATATAACTATAAAATTATAATCATTCGAATCATTTTTATGGTAATTTCAACTATTTTATGATTATAATAACTATAATTATAGTCATTATACATTTGTTGCTAGAATTATATACATAGTGACTGTTATTATTATTATTATTATAGCAGTAATAATTATTATAGCAATACGTAATACGCAATTACAGTTACAAATACCAAAAATTTTTTTCTCAGTGTACACACACGATTTCTATATTTATCAAATAAAATGTGAAACGAAGTTGCCATACATAGTATTAAAATGTGCGACAATAATACGAGCCAGTATTCAAATCTCTATGTAAATATTATTATTAGCATTCTCGTTACGAATCTACCGTTAAATAAATGATTCTTATTTTGTTGATGTTAAATGCAATCTTATCTTAATATTTAGTAAATTATTTCTTTGAAAATGGCACTCCACATGAAGCAGAGTGCTTCATGTGGAGATAATAAATTATTATATATGAAAATTTATTAATAAATCAAGATGTATAGATATCTTCTAAAGAACGCATCCGGATGTTTATTATAATAGAGATAAAGAAGGGCAACGTCTTCCTCGACGTTCGCTCTTCTACGTCCTCCTACGATCATGACGTCGGTGTCTGTTTCCCCTCTCTTTCTTTTTCGCACTACCTGGCGAACGGCCCCGTCCACGTGGACGGATCGCCCACGCAAGTGTCAGGTGTTGTTACCTCGGTCAATTGTTCTCTCGACCGCAGTACGCGAAGGATGTTGCGCTGCTCGGCATCGTACGAGCGCCGAGCGAGCCAGCCGCGCGATTGAACTATCGTTATCAATCTGCGGTTTTCTTCATCCTAACCGTCCTGATTTCGCCATACAGTGTACAAGATACTTTCGTCGTTCGCTTATATTTCTCACTCGGTAATACTTCTCAAGAACGTGAAGAGCAAATTGAAAATAGTGAAAGAGAGAAAAATAGTGAATAAAATACTGAAAAAGAAATATTTGGTAATAAATAAATAAATTAAAGATTTGAAAAATAGTGAATAAAAATTTACAAAAATTGATAAATAAATAAATTAGATATTTGAATATCGTATTTGTCGATGTGTAATGATGTTTTTTGTGACAACCGTGTGAATTTCTTTCTAAAAGGATTGTAATGGTGTTCCTTTCGTTAATGAAATTATGATTGATAAAAAGGCACATAGTATGAAAGGTTCTATATTTAGATGCGATAAAACGTGTCATTAATGCAAGATCCTTCGAGTCGAGAAAATTTCCAGTGATCAGGGTATGAATAATCATCGAAAAGATTCTCGTTAACGATACGCTCTTCGATTCTTCCTACAATTTCTGACATTTTTGCAAATTACGTGACGTCAAGAATCGTGACTAACGACGGTGACGTATATCGCTTCGTTTAGCGAATGATTAAAAGTCCAAGCCTTCGATCCTTGGCCTCGATCTACTTTGCCGTGGTTTATGATGACTGTTCTACTGCGCCCTTAAACTAAATTAGACGGCAGGAGTTCTCACGATCGTTTTTGTGATTTCTAGACAAGGGGTAAATTTTACATTTTGCCATATTTGCTGTTACAATAAAATGACTGGAAGATATCTCGCTATTGTCTTTGTAAATATATCGCTCTAGATGTATAATCCCTAATTAACGTTCTTTCAGAGATAGCAGAGATAGATTTCTTTATTTGCGAAAATTGCTATCAAAGTGTTTCTCTAGTGGGATGATAAGTCTTGAAATTATACTTTCATAATTTTAATAGCTCTCAGTTTTATTTTTTATATTATTCTAATCTAAAGATGAAATGTTTCTGGGTGGAGATTTCAAAATTAAATCGTATTTCATAAAATTGATCTTTTGGTATCTTTACAGAAGGAAATAATGAAGTAAATAATAAAAAATTTTTATGGCAATTATTACGAAATATAGACAGTACAGAACAGTTACATACTGTTAACGAATACGTAGCGCATTTAGCCATTTAGCGCTATCACAAGGACATTATTTGCAAGTCGGCGGTGTAAGTTTTAATATTTGTGCTTCGGACTTCTTACTGTTCGATCGTTTTTCCGTCCTATATATTCGCGACATGTGGCCTGAATTTGCCCAATTTATTTCTCGCAAAATACTCGATACCGCATAGCGCGAAAATAATTCGCGGCACGCATACCAACAGGAATGTCAACGTTTTTGATGAAATAACCTGTCAATTTTTTAAATAAAATCAATGTCAAGTGACATTGCTATGAAAAGACATCATCTATATAACGAACCTCATTTCGTATGCGCTCTGCTATCCCGTTTAGTTTCTGCATTTTTAAAGAATTTAGCAAGTCAATGCTGTTTTATATTTAATATAAATATTTCACAGCTTATACACAAATATTTATATATAATATTATATAATACATAAACTCCTTAAATAATTGAAATAGTAAAAAAATGTATATCAGAATTTAAGATTATTTTCATTAACATTTTTTAATTTATTTTATTTTATTATCATTTTGAAAACAATAATATAGTAAAATAAAATATTAAAAACATTTTTGAGAACATCATAATAAAATGAATAATATAATCTAAATCTTATTATTTGCCAAAAAAATATTTTGCACATATTGTCAGATGCAGAAACTTGACTGCTTATCAGATACTTAAAAAGGAACGATATGTGTCGGGCTGTGATGATAAATAATCATCAAAGAGAAGATAAACCGCGCGTGCAAAAGCGTTGGCAAACATGCTTACAAACGCACATTTACCTTCATCTTTCTTCGGTAGTGCAGTAGTCAGTGAAAGCGCGAACTCTATAGTGCGTAAATCAGCTGATCGCATCGATCCTTCCGTGCAATCGATCATTACGTTGATTGGTCTGATTACTCTGACCGAATAATTTTACTTTAGAGTCATCCGCTTAATTGCGTCTTTAATTCATCAATATCAAATCGTGAATTATTGAAATCGTGTCCGCGTTATTGATCATTTCAGAAATGCAGAAATCGTTGATTGATAATTTCTCATTTTTTAAGTATGTATATTTGAAATATTTATTACAGTCGAAGTGATCGTTATCATTCTTAGCACAGATCTTTAAGGAAAATCCTAAAGACATCCAGAAGACATTTTTATGTTTTAAAGATGTTCCAGGATCTTATCCCTCAGATAAAGTGTGCTGCGTAAAATGTCAAAAGTTATATTGAGCTACGTGAGAAAATTCTATTTGCTCGTTTCGCAACAGACGGAAATCGTAAAAAGTAACACTCTGTTTTATTACTCTACTCCATGGTGACAATCGTTATCTTTGCAAGAATGCAATTGACAATAATGCGTAAATACGAGAGTGTAGTATGTCCCGACTCTTCCGAAGGACTCGATGTAATTGGTGACAGATATACGCATCTAATCTGACGTAATATAAATTTTATTACCAAACACTTCACACAAGAATATCTAGATAAATTCCAAGTTATGTTCTAGACTTATTTATCTATTATCACACAAAATGAAATGTCTTTCATCTATTTGATCGTTTTAACAATACAGTAATAGAATAAAAATTATTGATAAAATAAGGACAAGAAATAAATCTTTTTAATTAATTGATTTAAAAATAATAGAGATATGCAAGATAATTAATGGTCTGTTAACATTATGATTCCGATTACCGTCATTATAACAAATCTCGAGGATGCGTTTCTTGTTTTTTAAATTTTTACCAATTATAGCTTTACGCGATCGATATTTGCGGATGAAAAGAATGGTTTTGCTAAAGTATTTTTAAACTAGATACAGATCTGAAAATAATTTTGTTGATTCATCAAAATAATATGTAGGACGGATTCAAGCATAAAAAGCAATGTTGCAAAAAATTTTGATATTTTAACAAAATTATCTCGCTAAATTTGTAGATACTTCAGCAAAAAATCGTTTTTTCCGCGTGTGTAATTTTAACGCGACATAAACGCGACAGTCATGACACATACACAAAGAACGATATCACGTACCACGCTTCGAGATATCCTTGTAGCCTTGAGATTACTGAGAAGAGAGTCAAGGAAACGAATGCAGCGAATGATTAGTCCTGTGTTCTTGCGAATGCACAGTGATCTTCCAAGAATCGCACTTGGCACGACATAGTCGCGACGTTTTACATTAAATTCCGCTTCATCGAACGTGCTATTAATCAAGCAATTATGAGCTAACTCAAATGAACGCGTCTGGTGCAACGTTATTATTTGAAGTGTGACAAATCTGAAACAATGCCACAAATACGTAATCATGGGAATCCCCTCCTTCTTTCGCTACCGAAAATTTCAAAATCATGGTTTATTTGCAGCGCGAATAAAAAGTGTAAAAATTTAAAATAACATTCGATTCCGGGACGATTGTAAGTGATAAATAAATCTTTTTACTTAAACAATCCGAATCATTTATCGAGAAACTATCGTCCTCGAAATGTCGCATTTGCGAACGAAGAATAGAGTGCTCAGTGACAAGACCTACAAACACGTTACTGGGACAGGAGAATGTCGCAGAAATCAATTTTCTCTGTTGAAAGGACGGCCTCAAAACATCGTACATCGTCTGGAGCATCGGTTCCATGAGGTAACTTTGCTTGGAGAAATACACACTATTATTATTAATGCTTTCTCATAAATATCTCATTAGAGACTGTTGTCACGTAAGGAGAACTGTATCCCTCATTTTAGAAATTTGATGCAATTGTACATTTATTTCTAAAATATGTTAGATGTCTAATGTAAAGATACACGAAGTATTACAGTAACTTGTGCGTGCATACATTGGAAAAAGCATGTAGTTGCGTTAATTGAAATTCTGAAAATGGATAAATCAGAATTATAATTTTAGTTGGAATAATCAGAATTCTGATTGATATGATCAGAATCTCCTGATTTATTTATTTTCAATCAGAAAATTTTCTGATTGAAATGTAACTTAAAATTTTTTTTTCTATTAAACGTGTACATGAAAAGAACGATTTTGCTGATAGAAAAGATCTAGAAATATCTAAAAATTTAGCTAAATACAAATCTGAAAATAATTTTGTAGGACTATCAAAATAATTCAGTTCAAATATTACGATAATGCTGCAAAAAGTTTCAACATTCTAGCAACTAGTTTGAATGTTCTTACATAATTATTTTGATGTTCAGTAAAATTCTAATCTGAAAGATCAGTATCTAACTAAATTTTTAAATGCATCAGCAAAATCGTTCTTTCTGTGTAGATACAACAGGTGATAAACTCTTTCGTACGTGCAAATCTTATTGATAATTGATCTCCGTAATATAACAGGAAACTTAAGTGCATGCCAGAAGTTTAAAGAAACAAACGAGCGACTTTTCTACTTCGAAGAATTCAATTATCGCGTGTTCTCGCGCATTTGTTAAAATTTGTTGTTACGCACCGAGATAAATTACATAGTCTGACCGTATGTCTTTCATCAGCAGAACGCGTCATGTATTGTTTCCGAGTGAGTCCATTCTCTATTTTCTATCGCTGAATGGGTCAAGCTATGTCATTCATATTATCGCGTAGAATCACGTAGGGTTCTTTCGTTTTGGCAACGCATTTTCAGCAGTGCGAAACATACGGTTTTCTCGCCTAAAGCCTTGTTCACAATAAAAAACATAGGCAACAGGAACAAGAATAATACAAACGATAAGATTTCAATCTATGAGAAATTATGTGTATTAACAGAGAATAAAACAAGCGATAAAATTTCAACTTATTGGAAATTATAGAAAGAAAGATTTTGCTAAAGTATCTAAAATATTTATAATAGCTAAATACAGATCTGGAAATAATCTTGTTGAATCGTCAAAATAATTATTAATAGGAAAGTACGATGAGCAATGCTGCAAAAAGTTTTTTCGACAATTTTTTAGCGACTAATTTGAGCTGCATCCTATAAAATTATTTTGATAGTTCAACAAAATTTTCAGATCTATATCTATCTAAATTTTTTAAATATTTCTGCAAAACTTTCTTTCCGTGCATGCCGTCAATTATTGATTATTCATCTGTTATTCTTTGTTCTTTTTGTGCTTTTCATTGTGCATAAAACTTAATAGCGTCCTTCTATCAAGACTGACGACGCGTTATACTCTGCGCTTTCACCATAAATCAGAGAGTGGCGTGATAAAGGTACTGCTGCGATTGTACGCAAAGCGTAATTTACGCATAGCCAGGATTAGATTTCTCGAGGCAACTATAAGCGTTAACTATAAATATTACGTGCTATATTTTCCCCCCCCCCCCCCCCCCCAGTATTAATTATGCACACAGAATCAAGTTTTCCAGAAAAAAACTTAATTAGTCAAAATAATGCGTTATCACACATGTTTTGAGCTTTTGCATGGTGCATATCAGTCTCCTCTTCACAATTAGATAGCCGCAGGTTTATTTTTGGTTTACTCTCGAGATTGCCAATACACGCCACGAGTTTTGGGTGCGACACTGATTAATGAGTCTCCTCCGTTCCTTATGATGATGGTTAAAGGCTTGCCAAAGTTCTCAATATCATCCTTCAGAGATGTTAGATGCTTGTCGCCAAAATAAACTGTGGTTCTTGATTCAGGATATCCGGTTCAGACGACAAACATTGCGTGAGCGACTTTACTCTAATTAAAAATTATTTTCTAGTTAATTAGAATTAGTCGTGGCGCGACTTGCATCTCAAAATATTCCACCTGCGTCGCATTTCAGTAATTGTGGCTAATTATTATTTTGATAAATGCGAAATGCACGACACTACGATGGCAACTTTATTAATAAATGACATTTAATTTTCTTTCTAATTGTAGATTCAGCATTTGTGTAGTACAGAGAGATAATGTTTTTAGAATTAATGATTCTCTGTAATATCTAAAATTGTGACTTCTTTAAAGTTACGTAGTATTTATTTCAAAGTATTTTTTAAATTTCTGTAGACTTTTTAAATTAAATTTTTTTTTTAAAGGAAAATTTTTCCTTCGTTCAATTTTCAATTTTCCTTTGAAATGAGAAAGAAGTATATAAAAAAAACAGAATTCTTAATTACTATCTTATAATATTCATCGCCAATTTCTCTTTTTCTGTTATTTCACGCACAAATTTTAAACATTTATTACACAACTGTGTATCTCGTTAAAGAACGTAATTAATAAAAGTTAATGCTATTAATCAACTAATATAATTAGAAAATTTCGTTTATGTATTTATGTTTTGAGTCATGATAATTATTATGCATTCACTCACTTTCGTAAGTTCTGTTAAAAACGCTGTTTCAAATTTACAGTTTAAATTATGCCTAAGTTTAAGTTATTTTTAATTATTTTTATAGGTTGCTCCTACTTAATTATTAATTTAATTATTATATTTATTAATTTAATTATTAATTTAAAAAATTTAGAATAAAACAATTTAATTTAAAAAAGGTATTAAATTTAATTCGAATTTAATTTATTATTTATTTATAATACAAGTAGTATATATGTTAATATAAACGTGTTTATTTTGAAACTAACTATAGAAATAGATTGATTTGGGTACACATGGAAGTTAAAAAAATAAAATGTTTAAATTTTTTAAATTACGAGTAACTTTATGAGGTAAAAAATAAAATTTTGTTAACTCAAAGAGTTGAACTACCATTGCTCTTTTGATATCTAACAGTATA
Organism: Acromyrmex echinatior; assembly: GCF_000204515.1. Next base: position 278,731 of record NW_011627095.1, on the reverse strand, counting down.
CGTAGATCGATGAGTATCTGAGACTAAAGAATGATACGTTTGATGATTTTGAGCGCCATTCGTTGGCAATCTTCGGCATCACGAGATGCTTGATAAGAAGAATAGTTGATCGACTAGAAAGTTTCGCTTGTGATCTCACAGGCCAATAAATCTATCGTTCGATTGCGAATAGTGCGCGAAATCAGTTTTAATATTTCATTATTGTGGCGCCACGAAGCATTCACGTCCCGTTACTGATAATATCTTGCCAAGAATATTTTTGACCACAATATTAATAATAATTATTACAAGGTAAGAGCTATTACAAGTCTAAGAGCTATTGCGAGTCTAATCTTTGTCATTTTGATAGATCACGTAATTTGAAACCGTCATTGAAATCGTCATTGCTGGCAATGCGTATAAAAAATTTTTTTAATCTTAAAAATTATGTTTTATTTTTTTTAAATTATTAGATACAATCATAATATTTTAATAGGATAGAAATTAGCATTTTATTGCTTCCTAAGGATTAGTATATAAATATGCAATTCTTTGAAAATTATCGAAATGTTTTAAAAAATTATATAATATATATAATATATATAAAAATATATATAATATAAGATCGAAAAAATCGTTCAAACTTTATTCCTCTATTTTTTCTTTTAAACATATGTTCTTATTAACGTTTCTCTAAGATTTATGCCCTTTCTAAGACCATTAATTAACCGTAATTTTACGTTTCGATTAGTCTTCTATATTATAGTCGTCATCTATTTGAAGATAAAATATATCTCAAAAAATGGCTGCGCCTTATCGCGGCTTCGAGATATTGATAATCGGTTGTACAAACGTTCGCCTTGAATTTCGTATCTTTCTTGGCAGTGGTTCATCGCTCGTGATGTGTTTTATCCTTTTATTTTGCGTTAATTTACGCGAAATTGCAAAACTTCTTGCCGTCAACCAAAATATTTTTCGATCGCTATAATTACTTCCTCAATTGCTCCAGTTTATTATTCAAGATTTCCGAGTGATTCATGTATGCAAGTGATAATTATATTCGCGTGCAATCTATCCGTGTCGAGAGAAATCCCTGCGTGTGAGAGGGTAACGAGAAAGCTTCCACAGTTTATCCCCGTGACCCTTGCGAAGAATATTCTCCGCAGATAGGACTCCGCAGTGAGAGAAAGATTGACGTAGACACGTAGAAACAAGACGAGTTCTTATCTGCGACGCAAATGAAATCTTCCGAGACTTTTGGATGATTCGCGAGTCTGCTGACGAGTCTTCCCGAGGACGCTACGCGGATACCGCGATTGGAAGTTATATTATCACCGAATTCCATATCAGGCAGAATGCAGAACAGAAATGTGTTCACAACGCGTGACGACGAATTCGACAGGAATATGCGGTCCTTAAAAACTAAGCGACTTAATTCAAATATTTCTATTCAGATATTTTATCTATTTTACAAGTTTCTTGTGTAATCAAATGGGCTCTCGCGCTTAATAGATAATAGTTAATTCTAAGGAGGGATAATACAACATCTTGTAGAGGAATTATCTCTGCGTGCTGCATGTCATAACGTTTTGATGTGTGTTCTTGCAAGTCGATATGGTTTTTTCATTTCGTTGCGACACAGTGCGTCTAATAACACGCCGATGTTGCCCTCGATAGATCGGATTTCAGTGTGACGTGTCTCTTTGTGCACATAATACCCTGGAAATTTAGCCAGCGAAATGTACTAGCGTGGATAAACGAGAATGACACACATTGAACGTTTTTAGCTCATACCTGATTCGAGTCGCTTCTATTTGAGAGAAAAAGGATCGCATAAACAAGTCAGACAGGCCAACTCGTGTGACGAAACGGTATCTTATAGACAAAATGATCATTTTACATTCAACGAGTGTGCTGAATCGAGACGGTTCGAAACGTTTCGTATTCACACGTCACGTGTGCCTCTAATTAGAAAAATTAGTCCATTCTCTTCAGCTGCTTTTTTAGCACTTGCGATGGATTGGACGAGAACATGACCGTGTACTGCATACAAAAGAAGCGAAACGATTAAAATTAGTGAAAGAACAAAAGCACAGTTAATGGGAATGAATTCATCGTGCATAAATGGGATGCAGCTCGTGTAAAAAATACTAGTTCGTCGCTCTGCAACGTTCGTGAATATTTCTCATTATTCGTAATTATACGCGATTAATTGAAGTGAATTTGACACCGATCTCCATTCTATGGAGTATACGAACGAAAGAACGAATCTGTTAAATAACTGGTGGCGAAATGCATCCTTTCCATCCTTGCTATCGCCGCAAAGATCTGGCAGAACTTATGGGTCGCTTTCCTCGACTTGCCAACAAGTCATTCAATCATTTTGGAGCCGAAGCAAACAGGTAGACGATACAGCGATTTGTATGCATTTAACATTTTATGTAACATTTTTATAATATCTGTTTTATCGTCTTTGTATCTTTTATCTACTATCGAATGCAAAATAATAATATAAAGAGAATGGATGATATATATCGTCTTTGCTAAAAGTAACCTAAACTATTTATTTATCGAGATAATCAATTTTCATATTTTTGTATATTAAAAAAATCACTTCGCAATAATTCAAGTTTATATACTTAGATATTTTAATTTTTCTTTAATTTTCTAATCCAATGTTGCAAGTACTTTGCATACGGAGATGCAAAGTTTTGCAAAACACAGCTTTCTCTTAGACTTCCGTAAACACTGGTGAATGTCACAACTAGTTAGAATTTCCGGAAACATTTGAGCGGAACTTTATGAATGAAACTCTTTCATTCTGTACTACAACGAGCGTGCCAAAATTTAGTCGAGATAGCTCTTGTGATAAATGACGTGAGTAACAAGCGGTGTCGAGAGACGTCTGTTACGGTCTGACAATGATGACAGTCCGTGGCAGACTCAGTGTCTCAGATAATAGTGAGAATATTGCATCCACCAGATAGATTTTCAAAATAAACAAATCATACGCAGATGAATCATACGAATTGGCAAAATTTACGGAATCCTCTTCGAACGATGAATTCTATACTATTTTCATCGATATTTACTTCGTCGATGTTTATATCGTTGGTCGGCTTGGAATAAATAGCATTAGATATTTTAACTCAATGTTTTCGCACTCGAAGTAAATCATGCAGGAGATGTTGAAACTGCGAGTTGTCAGAATTATATGTACTATGAAGATGCTTCCTCCAACAGCAAAATTCTTTTTTAACGTAGCTACAAAAATATTTCTTAGAAATTTGTGATTCAAAAATTATTAATTACTCGTCGAAACAAAAATGTGTAATGTTTATTTTATGTGTACATGTTTTTTAAAAAAAATTGCCCATTCGATAGAGCAAAGATTCAGCTGTAAGAATTTATTTTTTGAATTGCCGTACAATGATTTTTAATTAAATTATGAGCAGTTAAAATTTTTTTATTTAATCCGCGATAATTCAGTAACAAAAAAATTTTAAACTATTATTAAAAAACAACGCGATACGTACGTATCAAATCGAGAACAATTGGTGGATTTATACTACATGCACTCTCTTAATTATTGATTTGAATAATTCTAGAATTATTCTAATGGAATTAATTCTTTTATTACAATTAGAATTTATTAAAATCCACACAGTGGAGTAGAATTTTTTAGAAATAATATCATATGTACATGTTTATTACATAGAACTTTGTATGGGTTTGAAACAATGTCATGAATTAGTTATGCAAATGGATAAATTACGTGGTAGGAAGATCATTATATACATAATCTTTGTCATATAATTATTAACACTTCATCGGTTTTCAATAACATCTAGCTGTCAGTCTGCTTACCTTTTACATGAGGTGTAATGACGTATCGATAGGGACAAGAATGTTATAATATAAACGGATATAGTATGAGTATCTTCATACAAAAGCTATTAATAATATCAACTTGTACCTGCAATAAATTGCAATAAAAAGATGAAATTACGAAGGTGACAATAAAATTATATCAGATATTTATATTTTAAACATTGCAGATTTATGTGTGTGTGTAATATTTCGACTATATCATAAAGAAATAATGTTTACAATTTTAAGTATCCAAAAATATAGAGTATTTGATAATTCTGCTGACAACGCTCGTGGGCAAGTAGAACGAACTAAATTGAGTCGAAAAATCCTCTACTATTTTGCAATTTCTGCAATAGTTAATAAGATATTAAGTACTAAAAATCGCTGAATATTGATTTTCAATAATTTTGTACTCAAATACTATCAACTTTACAGAAAAACAGCGAAACAAAAATTGTTTATTTTTCTCATAAAATTCTGAGAATTTTTTTAAGAATTTTTTATTATCGTATTTTCTCATATTGATAAAAATAGTTGCCAATATGTATAAAAAATACAATACTAAAAAGTTGATAAAAAATTCTAAAAAAATTCTTAGAATTCTATGAGAAAAAAATAAACAATTTTTATCTCTTGCAGCTTTTTTGTATATAAGTTGATAGTATTTGAGGAAACGTTATTGGAGACCAATATTCGGCAATTTTTTAGTAATTAATATTTTGTTAACTATTGAAAAATATTGCAAAATAGTAGAGAACTTTCCTCAGTTTAGTCCGTTCAAGGCCTCCTGCTCGAGCGTTGTCAGCAGAATTATTAAACCCTATATATTAACAGCATTTTTATTATAACGTAATATTTTCTATCACAAATATCATAAGGTAAATTTTACGATCATTCTTCGTTGCTTATCACATTCATTGTTCGTCATATGGGAGGTGACTTCTTTTCAATTGACTTTTCAATGTCCAAATGTTGAATTTTTACTAATCAACATTCATTTAGTCAGCACTTTGAGTTAAAGATTTATGGCAAAATCTGAAATGTAATGATACGCTTCAAATGTAATTAAAACGTTTAATACAACAATAATCTTAATCTTTTGAAATACTTGAGAAAGTTATTGTTAACGATAAAAATAATCTTTCGAGAGTTCTCTTGAACTGAAGTGAGTTGGAGCAGTGTTATACTGAACCTTTCGATTGCGTTAGAATAAACTTTAAATAGAGAACTTTTGTAACAATACTTTCTTCGATTGAGTTTGTTTTCTGAGAATATCGTTCCAAAGCGAAAATCGATTACAACTCACCCGTTGAAATCAATTTTTTTTCCCTCTTTAGCGTCGTTTAATCAGATGGCCGAAATTTAATTTGGCGAAAGCGTATAGCTTATCGTCGAATAATCCCGCAAGAAACGATAACGTTATTAATTCGGTCTCGCTTTGTTACGCATCGATGCTGCAATGGAGACACTAATCTGCCGAACGGCATCGCGTCATTTCGTTTTATGAAGCGCAATAAAGTTCCGTGTACATAATTAATTAGTTTACCAAGAGAACTTTAATTGGCCGGGATTAAGGCGAGAATCAACTGTGGCAAGTGCCTTTAAAAACAAATATATTTAAAGCGAAGAAGTATTTTTTGGCAAATGATTTAGATTCGATCCTATAATCTCATCTTATAATTTTTTTGTTCTAACTAATTTTTTTAATCCGCGGATTTATTTGCATTATTACTATCTTTTTAAAACACATAATATTTTTTGTTAACAATGCATTTATAAATGCATTTTGTTAAGAAATGATAACAAAAAATAGTCAAAATGAAGTGTATCAGAAAAATTAAATCGAATGTTAGAAAATTTAAAAATCTGTAAAATTTTGTTTCTAATTATTATTTGAAATATTGTTTGAATTTTTATGATGTATGAGTATTTTTAAAACACATATGTACAATTGTTTTAAATGTCTAACTCTGTGTTTTGTAATGTATCGTGATTTCTCGCCTATAAATTAATTCTTCATTTATTGTTTGCCATCCACGTGGCAATTGTATCAAATTCTCATTTCTCCAATTACGCTTCCGTTAGTTGTTTGATCAGTTTCTCACGACTGCTAGAGCGATTATGCAACTTTCAATATCCGAGATCACGCACGTGTCCCACGCTAAATAAAAGTTCGATTAATTCGCTTAATTACTGCAAAATGTGTTATCATGCGAGGCAAATCGAGAGTTTGTGATTCAATTATGTATGCTCTCTTGATAAAACAATTTTTTCAGTTGAACTTATAACTATAAGAACAGATAAATACGTTAGTGAACTTAAAATAAAATTCGGAATTTTATTATCACGCGCTTATCATGGTTTATAAATTGCTTAATCAAACCGCACCAAATCCACAATGTGCAACCGTGAGGATTAACCACGGAAGATTACGATGTAATTATGTCAGTGCCGCATATGTAGAACGTTATCACGAATTAGTGACGTCATTGACATGCCGTATTTCTCTCGCTATTATCTCGAAATATATATATAGATATATATATCTTTTTTTCTCTCTCTTTCTCTCTCTTATCAAGAACGGAATTCCGTTCCGAACAATTTTATGGATTATAATGTAATGATATACTTTACGTGACATTTATTTTTCTGTATAAAATATAAGCATATCATACAAGCAAAACACATTTTTTTCGACTTTTGTATTAAAAGTTAAGAATTTGCAGTTTGATTTTCACTGTGCGTTAGATGTAACGAAATATTCCTAACATTCCTTACGTAAAGTAAAAATTAAATCATGAAAAATATTTGTAAATTTTGCTTTTATGTATATGAAATACTTTTAGAAGGCTTTCCGTCACAATCAAATCAGTATTATATGACTTCAAAATTATCTTAACATATTTCATTGTCTCATAAAATATTATTTTTTCGTTTGTTACAAACATAACAAATTAATTACATACATTCTGTTTATAATACTTATAATAACAGTTTATGAATCTCAACATTGAATTAAAACAGCCGCGAAAAGAAAACAGTTTCCGAACCAAAAAGCTTACGATGCTGACGACACACAGCACGCGCCGTTACGCGATTCAGACTGTGTGTATGTACACGAAGTTAAAGAGATCCCACCGCGATATATAAATGTCGCGTGATACGTATCCACTAAACGTTGTTCTCGAGCGATTTGCTGGCGTCGTCGGTGTCTCGCTCGGTCACAGTTCTGAGTCGACATTCTGCAATTGTCTCCTAACGACGAGGAAGAAGTCGCGCGAGACATCGTGAAGCCGTTGGCCGCCGATCAGTGAGATCCAATCAGCTGGATGACTACGCGAAATTTGGAAAAAATGCTGCGACTCACCACTTTGTCGAGGGTCCGTTTTTCACGGTATACCAATGATTTAAAATAATCTTACGGTCGCGGTTCCTTGGGGAGGGATTTAACTCTATTCACAGTGGCAGAGATTGAAACTGGTAGTGGTGAGTTGGATCTTTCGATTTTGCTGAGGATAGCAAAATAATAGACTTAATCACAATCTGTATTTAATTGTGTACACTTATCCAGTTTTGGAATTTATGTTTGTACGTGTTTGAATTTGATTGTGTATTAATTTCAATGTTTAATCAATTGTCTTTAGTTTTTTAGTCGTATGATAATTTGGTAAAAAAGTTATAACTGTATCTTAAAATTATAAATTTATACTTCTTTAAAAAGCGTTTAGTCATCTTAAACAGTGAAACATACATTCACAATTTTTTCTCATATTAATTTTTTCTCACATTGCGTTTTTATAATTGTGTTTTTTAAGAAAAACTATAAATCATTATGTATTATCATACATTCATCTAATCTATCAATTAAATTGTGTTACACTGCGTTCTAAAAAATGATAAATTGTATCTTTTTTTTTTTTAAGACGCAATCATTTTAAACTCATACACAAAATTATCGCAACATAAATTTATATCAAAATTTTAATAACTTTAAGTAAGCGTAAATCTGAAAAATCTGAAAAATGGACATATTCAAAATTTTTTTTTTCATTTTCAAGGGCAAAGTCAGTACTTTAAAAAATAATTTCATGTTTATTTCCGCTTGCTATCTTTTCTAAAGTAAGGAAGAGTTACATATCTAAAAAATTACATAGTTTGATTGTGAGATGAAATGAATTTTTTGTGCAAATGATATTATAATCATTGCAAAGTACGGATTTTTTCTTGCAAATTTTAAAAAAATCAACTTGATACAATGTTTTGTTGCAGAGAGCTTATCAAAATTATATACCTATGCATTTTTATTCAATTATCATTAGCAGCGGCTAACATTATCCAATACCACGGGGAGGTTGCTGATCAAATTTTGTACATTGATGCGCGCGCGCGCGCGCGCGCGTGTGTGTGTGTGTGTGTGTGTGTGTGTGTGTGTGTGTGTGTGTGTGTGTGTGTGTGTGTGTGTGTGTGTGTGCGCGTGTGTTGGATCTTCTAATTCCTGAAGATTCATTGATGGTTTTTCCAAAGTAGCACTACACCGAGGTTACATTCCATTTCACGCATAATGCGCATGATGTATCATTTTATCTTCGTTTTTTGCCGAGTGTTAAACAAGGATAAAGTACATCTTGCACATTATACGTAAAATGAAACGTAGCCTGAATAAGGTGGGGAACACCATAACCACAATTAGAGCTTGCATCAATATGTGTTTGTAATCATTTGGAAACAAAACGGGAATACCAGATTTTAAAGTGTAAATGTCACTCACTCGTTTCCTCCAACACACACATAATCCGATTAGCAACCTTTCATCGGATAATGCTAATACTGACAGTAATTGAACAAAAATGCATAGATAATTTTCATACATATCTCCACAATAAAAAATCGTACAAATCTTGATTTTTCTTAAATTCACAAGAAAAAATCCATACTTTACGATGATTATAATAATTTTTGTGAAAAAAATTCATTTTACTTCATAGAGTGTTTCAAACTATGCATTTTTTTTGAAGATGTAACTCTTCCTTACTTTAGAAAAAATGACAGGCGAAAATAAAGGTGAATTCAAAATTTATGAAAATTTTCTTAAAGTACGGACTCTGCCCTTGAAAATAAAAAAAAACTTTTTAATACGTTCATTTTTCACGGAGTTACGATTATTTGAAGCAAAATTTTGGTATAAATTTACGTTGTGATTAATTTGTTGACGAGTGTATTTATATATTTATGTAAAATATTAATATATTTATTTGCATTAAATGGATGTATATATTATTCTCAAAATAGTAGATTTTTTTCTTTAAGAAATTTGATTGTTGTAAATTTTTTCTTTAAGAAACATTTGATTGTTGTAAAGTCGAATTGTGTTGCTTCTCATCATATTTCTTTGGAAGGAATTATTTTCACATAATAAAAAATATATTTAAATATTAAAATTCGGTAATTCTACGTGTGTGCATATTTTACTCATAGCAAAGGAAAGCCGTTTTCGATTTTCGTGCTGAATAGACATTCAAAGAGAATGCCATGCGGAAGGCCAAAGATGAACGTATTAGAATTGCGGCGGCGTTCTTCCGTAATAGTTTCGATGAAGACGATGATGGGAAAGAGGACAAAGCCGTACCAACAAAAGAATCGGAAAAAAGTGTTTCACAAACAACCTCTGATGACGATTCGACAAAAGTCGAAAGAAAGACCAGCGTCACAAAAGCGGAGATTTCTTCAAAATTGGTCTCACCTAGCCTTGAACTTGTGACTTCCTCTTTATACGTGAGAGATCGCATCTTTAAATGCTTACAATCGTTGGAAAATTCCAGCTCGTCACCGAACAATGTAGACGAGTACACAATATCAGATCGTCGTAACACAAAAGAAGAATACAATAAGGGCAGTGATGTGATTTCGAAAGTCGAAACACGAAGATTATCAGTTACGGAGTCCGACGGTGTCTTCCCTTCGCTCAAACACGAAGATGTCATTACGAAGGAGTCATCTACGAGGTTTCAACCTTCATCAATCGGCGACCACCCAATGCGCACTCCTACGAAACCAACTACTACGGCTAAATCGAAGCAATCTCAATTGACGCCCGATTTCTTAAAAGTTCCTTCGAGATCTAGCGAACATTTTCGTTTCCCGACATTATCAGAACGATCGACAAGTGCGAAAGAACGCTCGGATATCGAGAAAATACATAATACAGTACCACAACCATTGATAGCCGTTATTCGAGACAGTTTCGATGAGAAATCCAGCAGTGGTCGCAGATTAACGTTGCCGATTACGAGCTCTGATTTGAACCAAACCTTACTAAAGCCTGCGATGGAGACCAGCCAAAAATCACCAACCTTTGATGATATCCTAGCTGGCACCAGCGTGAACCCAATCCGAAAGTCCAGCATAGCAAACGCAGCTATCTGTTCGAGTTTGGCTCCCAGCTTGCTTGGAGCTATTCCCGGTGTGCCGAATTCCCTCTTACCGAATGGAGACTACAATCTGCAACGAAGTGCCACGTTGTCGAATCTGTCAACCACCTCCACCACCATCAGCGACGACATTTCCATTGATAGAACGCGCCGCGGATTAAGATCGTTTCTTCGTCTTCACATACCCGAGTCGCATCCTGCGACCTGGCACGACGAGGACTACCATCACTTGCACAATCATCACCACCATCATCATCATGTGTTCTCGCACATTCACGTACCCTCCATCACCTTCACAGCACCAGCCGATGGTATCGGTCGCAAGTTTAACTTCGCCATCCGAAGGCATTCACAGGCGGTTAGTGTAGAGTCAGGATGCACGTCGTTTCGCCATTTTTATTAACATTTTTTTTTTTCATTAACACCCATTAAAAGTTTGGCTATTTTTTCAATCAAGTAAAACATTTCTGATTTGGGAGAAGCTAATATAATATGAAATATTAACAAATAATATTTAGAAACTAAAGTAGTAAATTTCTGATTAAATTAATCGACGATTAACTTGCAAATGTGCCAACAACAGTTTAATGTATGAGAATGTTTCCTCTCTCTCTTCCTCTTCTGTGTTTAGTTCTCACGTTGGCAATCACGTACGTTGAGTTAACCATCGATTAGCGTTAATTGGAATTGAAAGAGCCCTTACTCTAAATATGACGTCATATACATACGTAAGAACTATCTATTCGAGTCTGGCACGGAGTTAAAAGAGATCGTACAAATAGTGGATTTATTTTTAGCCTGAATTCTTTAAGTAATTATAATAACAGTCTTTAGCAATAAACTTCAATGTTTATTAAAAGAATGAGCGTGAAATTACATTGATAAATCGAACAAATGAGACAAATTAAAATTTTTTGTCATTTATTGAGAATGAACCCGTACGATGATAATATCACGTGTCAGATTGGCTAGATATTGACGTAAGTGACTCTATAACATTAGATTTGATTAATTCGTATACTAGCACATGCTGTGGTTAAAATAATTTGCGCTTTACATTGACACGCCTGTTTAAGATCGAACCGAGCTGAAACGATGACGATGCTCTCGTTACAAATAATAGAATGCTAATTGTTGCAATTGCAGGCCGCCGAAGACCGTCAACACTTCCGTTGTCGACATAACTCGAACTTTTATCTTATCGGACTTGTTGCATTTATAACTGATAACTAATCTGCAAGTAGGAACTGTATGTCATGGTCGTCTAATAGTTAGATAATTATTAAATAATTTAATAATTATCTTAGACAATAATTAAATTGTCTATTGTCCTATGTCATATTAATATGAATTAAATAATTTCACGAAATATTACAAAAAAATTACTACAATTAAAAAAAACTGAACGATTACATACATTTCTATGAAACATATTAATCTTGTACTACTCTGAAATTCTAAAAGTATTTTTTCAATCTCGAGATAAATATACAAAATTTAATTGAAGTTAATTACATTTCAAAAATTTTTAATCACGAACCATTCATAGCTTTAAAACTACTATTGTACCTTTAACTTAATAACAAACTGTAATCATGACTAAGATAATTTGATAAATCTAATATATCATATATATGTTAGACTATGAATTAGATCAATAAAATATCTATGAATTAGACCAATAAAATGTATTAGTGCCACGTGTCAGAGAAAATTTTGGAGACACATAACGGCACGTGTGCATATAGTAGAATTTTGCCCGACTCGGTTCTATCATCGATTTGACGGCTAATGCTCACATCATATCCGTCAACACTTGCAAATTAACACAGTGACACCGATTTTATCTCGACGTAAAGCGCGCATCAGTATCGTCTGCTTTGATGCGTATAAACTAAGCCATGCGACTGCCAGATATTTCAGCATAGTGACAAAATCAACTGCATGAAATAAACCTGATCTAATGTATTTCTATGTGTGCGTGTGGGTGCTTATATGCGTTTGTACTCCTGCATCGAATTTTTATTCAGTAGAACTCGGACCGTAGTAAACGACGAATGGTGCTATAATCCCTGTAAGCGACATTCTAGACATTGAAAAAAGAACCTTTTCTGTCAGGGTAATTCTGATTTGAGAATCAACGCTGAAGCATATTTTAGAATTTTGACTTTGCATCAGAAACCTTTACATTTCTGACAGATCGGCTTTCGTATTCTTTCATCAAGTATTTACTCGTATTTTTAGTCTAAAACGTGAATTATTAACAAGATTATTAAAAATATCTGGATTTAACATTAACAAATTTTATGTGATTTGTGTAATTTATTGGATCGTAGCGCTCTACTTCATTTATATCATACATGTTTCTAAAAAAATACAATATAAAAGTTATCAAATTCACAGAAACTCAAAAAACATGTGATCTTCCGAAAGTAGAGATTTTTAATTTTTAAACTTTATTATTATTTTTTACTATTATTTTTAAAATTTATATTCTTTTCATTTTTACTGAAGTTACAGCTGGTTGAATGTTGAAGTTTGTATTATGAACTTTTTATTCCGCTCCAATATAATTTGTAGCAAAGTTTACTGACTATTACTATCGCTGTTATGCGAGGGAAGTACAGGACTTTCGCATCGTAGGATTATGAGTATAATCCCGTCAAGGAGTGTATTTAGCATTATATCCTCTTACATACCGTAAATGCCAAGTCAATTTACGCGCGTAGATTTTATCGATAATATACGTCGACGAAATGTCATTAAATTATTGCCGCAGGATCTTTTGATTAAAAAAAAATAAAACACGATATTTACAAGATTATTCCTGTTTGATGTTTAACCTATATTTGTAATAACATCTAAAATGTTATAACATCTACATGTATATAAATTCTGCAACGTAAAAGTCTGTGCACAGATCTCAGAGCAAATTCGATTTTAATCAGATTTTATCGTAAGTATTATCTGAACGCGCAAAATTTTTTGTTACTAATTAGCTTATATGAAATTGGGCATGAGAAATAATATGAGCGTTGAACAAATAATAAGAGAAAAGTGGATGAAATTATTTCGAACAAAACAAAAAATTGTAACGAAAAAAATGACACATGTATAAAATAAAAAATAGAAAATTAATTAACATAACAATTAAAAATAATTAACATAATAGGAAACAATGAATAATAAATAATAAAGTTAATTCACGCAAATGGAGCATGAAAAAAATAATTCTATTTCTTTTATTATGCTTTGCAAAATAAATAAAATTTACAATTAACATTGCTAACTTTTGTTCCCAGCTTCACTGCTTTCTCCACACAAGTACTTAATCCCTTATCATTCGTGTGTCACTCATTATCACTGACCCAGATTCCATTTCGCAAGATTGAAAAACGCAAGCAGCGTTCTCTAAATCTTTTGTCGCGAATGGAGAACGTATGCTTTGCGTGCAGTTGCAAACTAAATTGAAACGATTACAGTTAATATATAACACGCAATTCTTTCACGCATACTCATTGCTGTCGTCATTAAAAATCATAAATCCAATATCGTTCGAGAACAGAGGAAAAACTCGGCTGGATAATACCGATCTCTGTTTTAACGCAGAATCGAAGCAAGAATGCAAAAATTTTTTTATTTTACTTTGAAGTTAAAACTGGATGCTATTTACAGGCGCGAGCTTTAAGGAAAAACCGAGAAGTATGAGTCAGAATTTCAGAAATCTTAGGAGGTATATTTTTTGATTTATTTGCTTGGATTAATACTTACGAGATTGCCTTCGGCGATTCAAATTGTCTTCGGTGCTTGCTCCGCATTCCGATAATTTGAAAGCTTACTTCTGTAACATGTTGTGGCTCAGCTGCACCATTTGCGTCGAAGCATAATATATTATTGAAAACTAAATTAAATAGAGGCATAGATGTACAAAATTTAGATAGTTTTGAGTGAAAAGAGGTTTGAAAGATGAAATTTAGATAAACCCAAAGAGATCCAAAAATTTTTTACATCTTTAAATTTTGTACTCGACAATTATGATATTTTTGAATAAAGGAATTGAATGGTGCAATTTGCTATATATTTCGTACATGTATATGTGTTTTTTCTGTGAACAGCGATTGGATTTACTTAATTTTTCTCGAGTTTTTCTAACGGATTTTTAATAACAGCAGAAAAATTGGACATCGAAATCTCACGATAATCATTCTTGATTTTTCTACAGACATTGCATCGGACTGACTCGATGGTATCGCTTTGTTACCGATCACTCGCGAGCTATATCTCAGATGATAATCTCGTCGGACTGCAGAGCTTCCTCGAAAATAAGCGAGTGCAGGTCGACGACAGAGATGAAGTAAGTGATCATAAATCGCTCGAAAAGATGTTCAAAGATCGTGTGCAATCAGAAATTCCAGAATATTAAATTATAATAACAGTCGACATAAATAAATGGTAAAAATCTCATTCTCATGGGAAGGAGTAGAAAATTTTGAAGGAGAAATAATAATCTAAGAATAATTTATAGATAGTCTCTGAGTTAATTAAATCATGAATAAAAAATTCATGACTACGTGAAAGAAAGTTCTTCCTGTATTCATTGTTATATTTAAGCTGTCGAACTCTCTTTGACAAATTATTCTTTTATAATAGAACGGTAGTACCGCCCTCATCCTTGCAGCAACTAAGGGAAAAATACACTTTGTCCGAGAACTCATCAATCATGGAGCGGACGTTAATGCTGAAGACGCGGTTAGTATTCGTTTGATTATATATATTAAATAAAAATTCCATATATATAAATAACAGTATATTTAACATAATATATAAAAAAAAACAGTATATTTACATTTCTGTATAATTTCTTAGGATAATTGGACAGCGTTACTGTGTGCAGCGAAAGAAGGCTACACCGAAATTTGTCTCGAATTGCTCGAGCACGGCGCCAATTTGGAGCATCGAGACATGGTCAGAAGAAGTTGCATACTTACTAGACTGGCATAATGCCATTAATGAAAACTCATTATATTTGCACAAATTCTATCCTCTTTCGTTATGTTAAGAGTTTTATTGTCTCTTTTTCATCGAAATTATTTCCTTTAAAATACAGAGATATTCCAAAATTCACAACTCGAAATACTAGCAAGCAAATTCTTGAAAATTTAGTTAAAAAGTTATTTGTAAATTTTTATTTTATACAGTAATTTTTTAGATACACAGATTTAAATATGCCAATTACAGATTACGTTTAAACCTGACACGCGCGTTTTTATGGCACGCGCGTACAGTGAGTAGTATTAATGAGTGCATACTTCAACGGTGAGCTTATCGGGTGACCGTCTAAATAGTTTGTAATTGGCCATATTTAAACCCTTATTATCTCGGAAACAAATAACTTTTTTTACTTATTTTTTTAAAAACTTGCTACAGTATTTTGAGTCACGAATTTTGAAACACCCTATATTAAGATTTTTAATATATTATAGTATATATGCACATTATTATTTTTTAATAATATCCTCTATTTTTTTATTATTTAATATCACTATATACTTATGTTTTTTGTCGATCAATTTGTATTTTAGCTTTCAACAGAAAGATATAAATATCTTTGTTTAAAAAAATTAACATTGTAGATAAAAAATTGAAGGAGTTTTTTTATTGCAGGGTGGATGGACGGCACTCATGTGGGCGACATACAAGGGTAAGTCGGCGACGGTGACGATGCTGCTGGGGCGCGGAGCTGACGTCAACGCGCATGGAAATTTTCATATATCCTCGTTAGTATGGGCCGCTGGCAGGGGTTATACTGATATAGTCAAAGATCTCATTGCTCATGGGGCGAAGGTCAATGTCGGCGACAAGGTAATTGTCAGCGGATGTATTACAGATCGATGGCCAATGCTTTACTCTTGGGATACTCATGCTTTATTTTTTCAGTATGGCACGACGGCACTTATATGGGCGTCGCGCAAGGGAAACATAGAAATTGTTGATAATCTTCTTAAAGCTGGGGCCAATGTCGATACAGCAGGCATGGTAAGATCGATAAATCATAAAAAAATAATACGGAAAAGTGATGAATTCCAAGTTGATGAAAAATAATACGATGAAATTATCGTGAATAGAAACGTTTTAATATATTAGGTGTTGGAATTAATTCGTAGCGTTTTACAAAGTATTTATAAGTTTTAAAAGTACTTTCATTAATGTATTTTTTAATGCTCATGTGAAATAAATAACATTCTTTCATTAAAAACGCTACGAATTAATTCCAACACCTAATAACAAGAAATATTTCAGAAACTTTTCTAATTTTAGATATCAAAATAATTTATGATATTTATGTTCTATTAACGCTTTTCTTTGTAGTATTCATGGACTGCTTTGGTTGTGGCAACCCTCGGTAATCACGTGGAGGTGGTATCGCTACTATTGGAGCACAAGCCCAACGTCAACGCTCTAGACAAAGATGGTTGTACCGCCCTAGCGATTGCCTGCCGTGAAGGTCATCACGAAATAGCGAATGCCCTTTTAAATGCCGGTGCTTACGTTAATATTCAGGATCGTACTGGTGATACGAATCTGATCCATGCGGTTAAAGGTGGCCATCGAGGCGTGGTGGAATCACTGCTGAAAAAATATGCGGACGTCGACATCGCTGGAAAGGTACGAATCAACTTATTTTTCCTCATACTCGCGTATCTTCCTCGAAGATCGACTTGGAAAAAATTATACTTTTCACCGTGCATTGCGGTTCCCAATTATTGATCATTTCGGTAAGCCGGATTGTTATGCATATCGAGAGTTCCACATGGTGAGATATGTCAAACTTGTTAAAGTAATCACTAGATTCAAGTGATGGGTACTTTAATAAGAAACAATCTTATGATAACGATCCGGTTTTGTGGTATCCTTAAGCCACTTCGAGCTAGGTTCGTGACACCCTCGCAATACTTTTGAATCGTCCCAATCGAACTAACGACCCCGTCCGTATATATTTTAGGATAAAAAAACCGCAACTTACATAGCAGTAGAAAAAGGCAATATAGCGATACTCAAATTATTACTAAACGCTAACCCAGATCTGGAAATTGCTACGAAAGACGGCGACACGCCTTTATTACGGGCGGTTAGGTCGCGTAACGCCGAAATCGTGCAATTACTTTTAGACAAGAAAGCCAAGGTCTCGGCTACGGACAAGAAGGGCGACACTGTATTACACATAGCGATGCGCGCGCGATCAAAAGCAATCGTTGAGATATTACTGAGGAATCCAAAGAATAGCCAGTTATTGTACCGTCCGAATAGACAAGGTGAAACCCCCTACAACATCGATGTCAATCATCCCAAGACGATGCTTGGTCAGATATTCGGTGCTCGTAAGTTAATCAGACGGATGCTATTATTCGTGTCACGTTATTATTGGTAACTTAATTCACGATATGTGGAAAACATACTTTTAATGTTTTAATTCATTTTATTAAAAAATGTGATAAACGTTACAGGGCGCTTAAATACTAATGAAGATAATGAAAACATGCTTGGTTACGATTTGTACAGCAGTGCACTAGCAGACATTCTCAGTGAACCATCGCTTTCTACACCAATAACTGTCGGGCTTTATGCTAAATGGGGCTCTGGGAAATCATTTTTACTGAACAAATTAAGAGGTATTATCAAATGAGTTGTTACAATGCTATTTAGTAATTTTACGGAATATCACAAAAATTATTTCTATGAACTGATAATTCTTTGATGAATTTGTAACAAAATCTTTTTTTAAAAAAATATTAAAAATTCAAAATTTAATTTTAAATGGAATATTACGTTATGGCAATTAAAACTTTTCGAGTATATACGTGAGCTTTATGAAAAAGTACTAACGATTATTATTTCAGAGGAAATGAAGAACTTTGCGCGACAATGGATCGATCCAGTATTCCAATTTTCTTCCTTACTCTTTTTAGTAGTAGCTCACGTATCCCTACTTGTGGGTATCACACTTGGCCTTGCCTTACAATCGTGGATTATTGGTCTATCGTCTGGAATAAGTTTACTAGTTGTCGTTTATATTTTTCTGATACTTGTCTGGTATGCCAATAAGAGGTAAGGAAAACAGCAAGGAGTGAAGTTCTATTTATTTCATATACAATGTCCTAATCGAAGATCTGTAATCATAGATACGATTGGTACTGGCCATATAATCTGACAGTAACGCTCACCACCAAGCTGAACGCTCTAAAATTGCTATTGCAAGTGATCTTTTGTCATCCACCAGGCAGCCAATGTCATGATGGCATAGCAGTGCAGCCGATAAAGTTTTACTTCACAGATCAAACCCGCGTGGGTACGACTGCTGCCGGTGAGAACGCGGTCGTGCAGATGGTTGGCTCGCTGTACGATTCTGTTGAGAATGACTACGGTTCTCTGTCTACCAGATTATACAGAGCATTTCGGCCAAAACCGGATAAATCGACCACTACGTGGAAATGGAGGCGTTTATGCTGCTTGCCTTACGTAGTCATATTTGAATTCTGCTTATGCAGCTTGCTTGTCGGTATTTCGATACTTACGGTGTACCTCGTAGATATTTCCAATAATAAGTGAGTAATTATATGTCGAATATAAGTATTCTCTCTTCGCTTTTATTTACTTATCTTATATTATTATGTGTTTAGATCTACAATAGAGCGAGTTACTGCTCACATTATCATGATATCGATCGCCTTGGTATTGGCCATAAGTATAATAGCAAATTTGTACACATGGAGTAGAACACTGCAGGCATTGGTTTTTTCACAGAGGAGACATCTTCAACGTAGTATATCAAAATTAGAGACTCTGAAGAGCGAAGGATTCATTCAGACTTTAAAAAGCGAAGTCAATTTAATGACAGAAATGGTAAATTACTCATCTATTGAGATAACGATTAAAACTTTGCTTGCAATAGTATAGCTTTTAATTATGATTTTAAATAGGTCAAGTGCTTGGATAGTTTTATGGCTCAACAAAGTAGACTAGTTGTAATAGTGGATGGTTTGGATAGTTGCGAACAGGATAAAGTTTTACTCGTTTTGGACGCTATACAGGCCTTATTTAGCGATAACGGATATCCCTTTGTCGTAATACTCGCAATTGATCCACATATTATATCTAAGGTAAGCAACTTTTAAAATAAAAATGTTAAAAAAATCATAATATCAATTTCGAGACGTTACTTTAATAATAATTATCGTCCGATACTGTGCGTGTAGGCAGTAGAAGTAAATAGCAGAAGGCTATTCTCGGAATCAAATATCGGTGGTCATGATTACTTGCGGAATATGGTACATTTGCCATTCTACTTACAAAATAGCGGTTTACGTAAAGTCAAGGTTGCGCAACAGACTGCTCAATACTACAAAAAGACGGCATGGACGGAGGCTGAGGAGAGTGTTAATTATACCGCGAGCAGCACCATGCATCATTCGGTATCGAGTAGAAGACTCAGTACGGAATCGGCTATAATGAATAGCAACGAAAAATTGAAACCTCAAACTAGAAAGGGCAGTAGAAAGATGCGATTGAGTGAATCGATCGCTAGCAGTATTGGCAGTAATTTGAATCGATTGGGCGGCGCGCAAGATCTCAATAAGATGCTGCTCACTGATGATTATTTTAGCGATGTGAATCCCCGCAGCATGAGGAGATTAATGAATGTCGTTTATGTTACCGGTAATGCATTAATGCATCACATAATATTACAATGTGAGTTTATCTTATACATATATATATATTATCTATCTTTCTTTTCCAGGACGATTACTTAAAGCATTCCAAATTGACTTCAACTGGTATCACTTAGCTAGTTGGATCAACATTACTGAGCAATGGCCTTTTAGGACATCTTGGCTCATTCTTCATTACGATTTGTATGAGGAAACTCTGGATGATAATATGTCACTCAAAAGTCTTTACGATAAGTATGTGAATCTTATATAATATGTAAAATTTTATATAATATCTTTTTCTTACATCGTTATATATAATATAGTATATATTATATATATATATATATATATATATAATATATACTATATTATATATATTATATTATTTTATTAGGGTGCGACCGCAAATTCCAGTACTGAAAGAGGTACAACCACTTCTCGAGATAGATAGAGACGAACGCAAACTGGATGTTTTTCTCACTTTCCATCGATCCAGCTTACTCATTAGTGATATGAAAATATTCTTGCCTTTCACTATTAATCTAGATCCGTACATTAAAAAAAAAATAAAGGAGGAGCAACAAAGTATAGAGGAAGATATGAATCTATTTAATAAACAAAGTAATATTTGGCATGGTCATGGTGTTCCGTTTGATCAATGGGCTCCACAAAGAAACACGTCGACAAATCGACATGCGAAACTTGTCAAGCAATCGAGTTTGCAGGGATCCGTGCCACCGACGCCATCATGGGGTTATCAACCAAGCTTCGAATGGCAAGTTCCGCCAGCTTGGGTGCAAATGCCTTCCATGGAACCAATGACAAAACCGCTTTCCGTAACGACTACGTTACCGGTAAATTATAACATTGTAAATTAATTGTACGAATACTTGCTGTTGAAAAGATGTGACTTATTGCTTTATTTGTATTTGCAGTCCGAAATTCTAGAAATAAAACTGTCGTCCTTATCAGTGAACGGAGTATGTGATCTGATCGACAAAATTGAAAGTCTTAATTTGATACAAACACCGATATATAAGCAAGCCATCAAAGAAAACAATATTAATGGACGAGTTTTATTACACTGCGATTTGCAAGAACTGAAAAAAGTAATCTTTGGAATGTTACATCTTTATATTTCAAAAAGAAGTTTTTAAATACTAAATATATTTATATGTTTTAGGTATTTAAAATGACTTTTGGAGATTGGGAATTATTTCGCATGGTAATTGTATCACTACGTGAAATGGAACTCTCGTCATTCACATATGAGGAAGGTCCTCGAAGTGTTCGATTTACTGTAGGATCCGAACAAATTTTACGCAAAGGTATATTCGACATCTTTTTTTTATCTGTTCCTTTTTTTATTCAACCATTTTTTGAATCATTTTTATTCGTTATAGATCACGCCTTGCCAAATAATTCCATACGTGTGTCTGCTCACGTCGAAAAAGAGAAAGGAGCATCGAGAACGGATGGATCAACTCGCCGTGATCAAAATAAACAATCTATCATGGAAAAACAGGTATATAGGTATTATTAAATTACAAAATAATAATCCTAAATTTACAAATTGATATTATAATTGAAAACTTACAAAAAATTTTTTGTTTATTTACATTTGCACTTGGTATCAGTTTCAGGTAAGCTGTTGTACTTACTTTAAGAAATAAAAAAATCTTTATATTTAATTTTATTTATTTATATATGCAACAAGTAAAAAATACTATCTGTTGTGAACATGTTAAAATGCATATAATTGTATTGTTTCAGGTAACATTGGAGGAGCAAATGATTTGCGGAGCACTGCAGACCTTAAATGAAGAAGCTTGCGAAGATGTTTTAGATGTGCCATCGCCAGCGGTGGCTCCAACAACAGACTCACTTTCTTCAGGTGAATGACAGTATAAATCGCTCACGTTGCGTATATCACAAAAGCAGAGATTTTTCCGGCGTGACTTCTATCGTGCAACGACTAGGCATCATTATCACTGCATTCAAGGACGGTGCTTGCCATTTTGTGATATTAAAAGAAAAAGAAAGATTCAAAGGACATACTTCATCCTATTTAGTTTTATTTATACATCTGTATGTCCGTAGAACATTACTTGACAGTATTAGCGACAAAAGATGTATATAGTCGCAATAGCACTTGACAAGCCAAATAAAATGGTTATATAAATATACTGTTACTGTAAGGCCATTTGTAACTTACAAAATGAAAGGCTATTCTCTGTAGAAACATGTACAAATTTTCTTAAAGTATTCATGTGCCAATGCGAGAAACCAATGATACATATCGCACGAAGAAAGAATAAAATGAAAGCCATTAAACGATTGTAATAGGACTATTGTATTGCGTATTTGTAGGACTAGTTTAATATGATGCTCATTTTATAAGCTACACTGTTAAAAATATATAAAATTTTTAAAATTATATTATTATATTAAATTTAATGTATTTATAACTGAAAAGTATATATTTGTGTACATGTATGTGACATTTAATAGTGCTTTTCATAATATCAATTTTATTAAATTTAATATACTTTCCAATATATCAAATATTTTATATTATAATATCAAATATTTTATATGGATTTGCAGTTACTTTATAACCACTACATGTTACATGAATTCATTTCGAAATTTCTAACAGTGTAGTTTAATGTCGATGTATAATGCCATATTGAATAAAAAAAGATTGCATTATTAAAAAAAATCTAGTCGGTAATACACGAGCATACTCTACTGCATTTGTAAGCATTATTATATAATATTTAAAAAAAATTTCAGAAGCACTACTCTCAAAGCTAATCGTTTGATGTTTTCTGTGAACAATTCATGTACAAAAGACTGTGATAACGCATTGTTGACAAAACAAATATCTCGTGTGAAAAATGTTTGTGCTAACCGAGGCGACGTATAACAATGTATTATATTTTTAAAACTGTTGTATGTAAAGTGATCGTTGGCGATAAAATTAAAAGTTGCGTCCTATTACTCCGGTCCACATTATTTCCTGTACTAAATGTACACTATGAATATTATTGCTAGATTATTAACTATGTTATGAACAGTATTATGTTATTACGAGAGCAAGTGGCAATAAAACTTTCTTGGAAACCATATCTGATATTACCTTCTTTGCGTCTAGAAGTCTTCAATTATTATTATCATGACCAAGCGTTTCGAAGAATGAAAATTGAAATAAGAGAATTATAAAAAAAATCGAAAAACGTATCTTTTTATCATAAATTTTTCCGATAACTTGATAAATTTCTATATAAAACCTTTGTAAGGAATAAATCTATTTTATGATTTGGAATTAAATGACTTCATAATGTATATTATAGTTAATTAGAACACAGTATGATAAGCAAATATTACATGGGCTTCTGTTTTAGGACCTGTCATTTCGGTACACGATACGGAGTATGTACTGCTTCAAGCCAGTCCGCTGTTTCACTGGGTACCAATTAATGACGAGCCAGGCAGTTCGGATGATAGTTCGCACGACTCTACCATGTTCCTTCAACGTACCAATTCTCAGCGTAGCATCACATCTCAACGAAGTACGAGGTCCGCCTGCTCGCATAAGACCCTAAAGAGAAGCGGCAGCAACATTAGCACTAGACCGTCCTCGCTATTTATTTCTCCGCCTTCGTCACCGAAACCTGCGATCAGATCGAAATCGACCGATGAGAGGTGTATGGGGAAAAATATATCCCAGAAGATCACACCATCGTCTGTGTCTATCAAGAGACGCTCGTCCTCGACGTTTAATGATGAACTAGTGATATCGGTGCCTACTTCCAGCCTGGAGAAGTTATCAAGGTTGAAGGACCGTTTAATTGGCACCGCACCAACGGCGGGATCACCGGCAACCGGTGGTGAGAGCGATGATGAGTCTACGCCACTAGTCTCTGAAATGTCCACGCCAACACATTCCCAATCAGACAGCGTGTTCAAACATGACTGCAGTGCAGAGAATAGCAGTTCGCCATCGTCGAACAGGAGTCTACCGCGGGATGGAGAACGTCGAATAGACCTGGATTACTCTGATACCGTGAGTCTTGTGATACGCGAGTCCTCGAACGCTCAATCGCAGTCTCGGCATAACACCAAGACGCGGAACGACACAGAGACGCCTGTCTGACATCTGTCGTCTTCTATACATGATAACACGCGATAACTCGGCGCATTGTATGTTTGATTGATACCAATGTGATAAAGATGACTGGCATCTGTTGAGCATCTGTAATTCTATTTTGATGATAAGCATCGAGATAAGATATCTCTTATGTAAATATGAATGTTGGGACGAGCAAATTTTTTATAGCTAGAATGTTGAACGTGTTCATCTGCTTAGTATTTTGGAGAACGAACGATGCCTTTTTGCGCAAGTCGTGCAATAATCCTTAATTTAGCGAAACGATCTCAAGATATACGATGCCGATGCGACCATTCCATGTAAATATTAATCAATGCATTTACGAATGCAGATATTTATTGACATTTTCTTTTTTATACTGAATTAGTACTGAAATGTGTTGAAATATGGGAAATGAGGAATATTTCCTGATGTACAGTATATACCAAAGTACCTTGTTCCCAGTAATCAATTTGAGTCAATTCATAATGTCAGTGCAAATATAGGTGACTTAAAGAATAAATATTGAAAAGAGTATTTTAAAGAAGAGATAATTTAAACGACCAGTACACGATTATTGATTAGACTACATATCTAGTATAATTTATAGAATTCTATCCATAATATAATCAAACAAAAAATGCAGAATGTCTCAAAAAAATAACTTATACAAATTTTTACTTATGTATTATTTTATATTTATTTCCAAAGTAAAAAGTTTTTATAATGAATTTTATTAGAATATTGCAACATGAACACTTGTTCGCCGCTTTAATACTTCTTTATTAATTTTGGTATATTTATTCTTTATCGAATTACGATGTATTACTAGATAATCACAGAGAAATGTAAAGAATGTGTTAATGATACATTTGTTTTATTAATGGCAAAAATTGCAATTACATAACATTAAATATTTAGGACACTTTAGGACGGAATACATCAGGGTATTGATCATTCATTACAATTATATATGATTGTATAGATATATTAATTTGAAAATAGTGTATATATATATACACACACACACACACACACACACGTCATTCATTTCTTTTGACATTAAATATAATAAAATATATTCGATCAAATACAATACATTGCAATAATATTAAATACTGTATACAATACATTTAGACTTACAGAAATGTAGTACATAAAATTGAACCAATTAAGGAGGACGAATGCTCTCTACATTATAACTATTATAACAGACATTTACATGCCAATTAAATACAAGGATAGTCCCGCTTGTAATTAAATGCATTATTTGCAATAAGTATTACGTAAAAGAGAGAGTGGCATATCACGTCAAAGCGGTAGCTATGTCCTTGTTATATCAGATAATAGAATGTTACAATCATACAGGTTTAAATTAAAAAACCGGAACATCCTCTATACATATATATAAAATAATGACATAGCGTGATGATATATCTATTTATTCTACTTTAATGCGTATCAAAATTATGGCATAAAGAAAAGAAAATATACGAAACAAAAAAGGAACAAAAAAATTACAAAAAATCTCAGGCTAATAATAAGACATATATATGTGTATATATATATATATATACTCTGTTATAAATATACATAAAAATTCGATTTCATAGTTTCGTAGGCATGGAATAAACATGAATATCTTTATAGCTGCATTGAGGCACAAGTTGTGCTTTACCTAAGACTGGCGATGATTCGCGTATTAATTTTTTTATTCGTCTATCGATTATTGTCTCTTTCATTTATTATGATACATAAATATATTATCGACAAATCTTACAAAGAATAGATAGAATCAACATCATTAGTTGACGTCATTAATTATACCAAATCTAAAATTTTTTATCGACAATAGTGTTCTCAAAAGTTTTGATCAAATCTACTTATATAGCACAATTATTTATGTAATTTATATGATATTATAACGGGAATGTAATACTTATATTTTTAATCAGTCACAGCGAATATGATTTTTTCGCTTCTAATATTCGCATAATTACATGTTTGTCCATCGCACGTTAAATTCGAAGGCACAATGGTTACTAATATAAAAATGCTATCTTATAAATGCATAGACTTAATATTTAGACACGAGCAATACATATTGCCTCACGTAGGTTTGTTCGTTTTAGCTGCACTCCATAATTAAAACGAAATGAAGTACATTTATTCTTTGCAAATAGAAAGAAAACATAAAATTGCAAAAAACAAACGTAAAAAGTGTTTAACGCGAATAAACCTTGCATACATACCTTAATAATACATGTTGGCAGATTATAAGGTCACTTGTTTTATCAACACATAATCTTAAGATAAATGCATTGTATAATTAAGGAATGTTCGTGATGCTATAAACAGAAAGCTTACCTCATTATGCAAATTCTTAGTCGGCATAAAACTGCTCTACTAATAGACATAAAAATATTCCAGTAGTAACTTAAGTAATGCCTTCCCAAAATGGTACTCTGCTTTTTATATTTAAGTAACAACTTAAAACCCTTTCATAACTTTTTAACATGTAGTTTTTTACATGCTAAATTTTAATTGTCACGATTGTCATGACAAACATTACTTTGTAAAGCAAGTAAAAAAAGAAAGCTATAGGCAGTCCGAGGAAGACCAAAGTAAATATATAGTCGTACGTTGGTGCTACTTTCTCACGCGTTGTATATCGATATTATTTTTTTTCTTTGTAATATTTAATAAATATTTTATAACTGTGTGGTAATTACCGTCTTTCTCGTGATTACTGTATGCTTAGTTGGTGTTTGATCAGGTGCTGGGCTTTGCGACGGATCCGCTACTAACCAAGGACTAATGTCTGACGCCGCTTGACTCTCATCCTGCAAAATACGTCTTTTAATGCCTTACTCTGAATTAATTTGTCTGGATTGGTAATAATAATTACTTTTAAAAACTATCATTGTATAGAATATTAATAATCGTGGTCATTTATATTAACTATCTTTAATGACCAAATTTTAATAGTCCAAATTATGAACTCTAAGAATATTCAATATTTTACTATTCACATACACACAAAGACAACTTGCACGTGGGATACAAAGCAAATTCTTACGCTTTCACCAATACGTCCACTTACTCTTACAAAATAAAATCTTACTTTCTTTTTACGCTACGATTAGCGCTAAATGATAAATTTCTAAGACTTATTCTAAAAGTAAGTTTTTCATTCTTGGTGAAATCAGGACGTAATAGACGAGACTGCAAGCGTTAAAAATGTAACTGACCTTGTGTGTAAGTGTCGTAGTGGTCGTTTGTATCTCCTCAGTTTTAACAACCCGTGCTCCGGCTTTTTCTGTATCCGTCTCGACTTTTTTCTCTGTTGTAACCGGTTGTAAATCTTTGAAGGGATTGAGAATACCCAAGAATGGGTTCGAGTCTATGAACGGATTGGTGTTCTTTTTTTTGTCGTCTTCTGGTTTTGCTTCCTCTTCGGAAGCTTCGGGCGTATTAGACGTATCGATGCTATCATTAGTGAACGGATTGAAAGGATTTTGCGATTGTTGGTTCGATATTTTCGGGCTTAACGATGTAGTCTTTTGCTCGATCTGTCCCCAACTGTCCAACGAAAAATGCGTTACAGTAACAGCATCGTCCATAGAAGGATTTACTGCTGTTGTCGCTCCGCTCACAGAGAGAGTCAATTTATCACCACCCTATTTGATGAAGAAAGCAAGAAAGCAAACACATTATGGCTGGCGTCTAGCATAAAGCAGACATAATAAATAATATAAACATAAACCGCAACGGAATAATAATCTTGACAAAATTATTACTTAATAAGTTATATTAAGGCAAAAATACCTTAAATTTAAAAAGGTGTAAAATATAAAAAGAATATAATTAATGTACACAATTAAAAATACGATCAATATACACAAAAGACATACAATATAAACGATTCAAGCAGGACAAAAACTATAAAAATAGAGAAAATTGTAAATGAAAATTAACGATGCTTACCACGGAAACGATAGTTGCCGCATCCGAGTGTTGATTTTTCTTTGCAATCACTCCAGAGCTTTCTGTGGACGTGATGGAGACCAAATTCGAGTTTTTCCCCTGCTCAAGAGTAGCCTTCAGTATGTTACACTTTAGAGATTCCGGCGGA
The DNA here is from genome assembly GCF_000204515.1 of Acromyrmex echinatior. The sequence continues at coordinate 250,453 of NW_011627095.1, read as the reverse complement.
ATTGGTGTTCGAGGGGGTAACGATGACGTTCCACCCACTTGATTATTAGGCACTAGCTGTACTTGATTGGTGATAGTTTCAACTGCCAGACTGGTCTTCATAGGTTCTGACTCTTTCTCGCTATTGCTGACCGTCGTCTGGTTCCTGGCCTCTAGTGGTTGTTGATCTTTGGCGAGAGATTTCAACAGAGAATCTACCAAAGGCGATGACGTACCCTGAATACTCGAGGAGTTCGAAGATTTTGTACTGGATCGATTCGATTGACGTTGCAAGGGTTCTTCGTCGGCTGAAAATATAATATAAAAAATAATAAAAAACATAATATATAAATGATATTCGAAATATTACAGATTAAAAAATCAGAGAAATAATTCTTAATAGTTTAAATGATCTTTTTTTACGTCAAAGTTTAATTATAAATATTTTCCTTATCAAAATCTAAAATATTTAAAAAATATCTCAATAAAAGAATATTTTTTAAAAATATTCTCAAAATATAATTTAGTTCAAATAAACTGAAATATAATATTTTATCATCTATTCGCATTTTTAAGCAGCTTACGAAAATTTCTTTTTTTTAATAATAAAGTTTAATAATAAAGTGTTAAGTTTCGAAATATGAGATTGCCATCATTATGTTAATTCAAATGTATTTCAGCTCACCTGGAGGTGGAGAAGGTTGCGGCTGTTCTACCTGTTGTTGCTGACGCTGCCTTTCGCGAAGAACGTGACTTTGTCGTCGCGCATATCTTTGACTCGGTCGTCGCTCGAATTGCACAGTGCGACGCGCCCGATTCAACTGCGTCGTCTGAAATTCCGTTTTGCCGCTGTAACGAAAACGCGAACCCATACGGAAAAAGTTTTGACGGCCGCTAGTTCCCTTGACCGGTGCGCGTAGACGGAAAAAAGCATGATGTTCCACCGCGCACTTCCATAAATGCTTGCAGGCTTTTTCATTCACCAATCTAAACACGAAAGTATGCTCCTGCTCGCCTCTGCCTTCATCGTCCTCTTCTACGACCACCAGCGTCAGCTTTTTTTTCTTGAAGTCCAAACGACCGATCTTTGGCCAGAAGAACAAGCCTATCTTTTGCGTGCCTTCAAAAACCAGGATGCCGGTTGGAGTCAAGCCCAGAGAATACTCGCAGGCGTCTTTACCAAGAACAATGTGCATGTCGACACCATACATATCTAGCCATTTAGCCTTGCTAAGATATGCGGATTCTGCTTGGGCCGGGCTGAGACCAGAACATTTGATGTATTCTTCCAGAATCTCCAATTCCATCTGTTCCGTTTGGCCTGGTACAAAGCGGAATTCCGATACAGTCGCAGCACTGTGCATAGCAGAATCGTAATCTCCTAATTCAGCTAAAAATTCCATTTTTTTATTGTACAATCATTTGTCACATGATGACAGCTACAATTTTATTATAGTTTAATTTTATTAATAGTAACAAAAATTAATAAAAATATTTTTTGAATAAATCAATATAATAATAATTAGAGACAACATAGGATGTCGGTGTGAAATTTAATTTAGAAAGATTTCAAACAATACGCAAACGTTTCGATTCAATTTCGGATCTTTATCAATGCTCGTGATTAAATTAGTCAGCTAAGTCATAGTGTTGTGACAACAATGTCATTGCATTTCCTGGCACAATGATCGTCGTTGTCACGACATTACAATTTAACTGACTAATTTAATTAATCACGAGCATTGATAAAGATTCAAAATTGGATCGAAATATTTGCATTTATTATTTGAAATCTTTTTGAATAAATTAAATTTCACATCCTGCTGACATCCTGTATTGGCTCTAATAGGCATTATTATTGTATTGATTTATGTCAATTGAACCATAAAAAACTTATTTTAATTCTTGAATAAACTTACATTGAAGAGCTAGAGCAGCTAACTGAACTGCAACTTGATGAGGACAGTGAAGTTTGCCTTCCAGAACATCTTGCTTCAACTGCAAGAAGAACTGGTACCGTGTCAGCTCCTCACGCAACGTGTTTGGTTCCGAAGAATAGAATTTTACTTTTAATCTGAGCGTGTACGGAGGGCCAACTAGATAAAAAATTATATAAGTTTATGTTCTTTTGCTTTTAAAAAAATTTTTTTTAAATACACACATACTTTTAACTTGTTTCTTGATAGGTTTTGTTGGATCTAGCCAGTGTTGGACATTATTGCTGTCTGTATATTGAAGTCCAAAATAATCCTTTTCAATTAAATCGAGACTATAAAATACTTGCTCATATAAGTCACTAGCCAATGCTTTTTTCTGCAAAAGAAGATTAACAATTATAAAACAACATAAGTACATATATATATATATATATATATATAGAGAGAGAGAGAGAGAGAGAGAGAGAGAGAGAGATGGAATTTACAGGATGGAGCATGAAATGTGTTGCATAATTTGCTTTATATATAACAATTTATTTTTAATAAAATGATAGAATTAACATACAATTAATTATAAAATCTGGAAATTTTATAATTAAATGTGTTAAATGATTTGGCATTTAGTGCATCACTGTATGTAAAAGCATGATCTAGTTTTTAGTCTGATTGATATGGTATAGGTATGGACAATAGATCCTTTTAATCTCATGTTTTTTTCTTTATATTCATGATGTTTATGTGAAGATACAAAAAACATTAGAAGAGCCTATGACAATTAAGAGTAAGATAGAAAAAAAAACTTGCCGACAACTCTATGGGCAGATCCGTGCCATCCAACAGTACCACCCTGCATTGCACAACATTTTTGTTGCTGGGTAATCTCTGATTCTTGATCTGCGACGAAGCGGTTTGACCGCTGACACCACGCGCCCTCCGTCGTGACAGGAACCTCAGCATCCTGGATCCTCGTCAAATCGAGATGTCCATCGACCTACAGATAAGACACGCAATCTGCTCACTCTCCCTCTCTTCGTCGTCGCGATTACCACTCTTTAATGATAACCACCTACTAAATTTGTGAAGATTCCAACTCTGAAATCTCACGGCGTCTGCAACAATTCACATCAACCAGCACCACGTTCTCATATTCTACACCTATACGAAGATTACGTAGCGGCCGCGCCGCACAACAATAGCACACATATATCTAGTATCTACACCCGCATCCCCCCTCCCCCTTCTCACTCATGAGCGCGCATACGCCCGACGGCGGAAAACACCGGACGATGCTTCTTCCTGATGAGTTTCGGAACGAACATTACGAATGCATAGAGGTGTCAAAGAGGCGCGAAAGAGGGGTCCTTCGTAAGAAATTTAAACAATTGCGTGCTGTGTAATACACGAAATCGTTTAAATTTTCAAAATTTATAGTATTGTTACTCATTAAATTGCTATCAGAAATGTACTCATAAATAAATGTTAGTTGTATACTTCTAATTGTAAGCATATACTTTATTAGTGTAAGTACTTTAATAAGTATTGAAATTGAATTTACTGATAGATTAAAGCGTATTTTTTCATATATTATTAAAATAGTTCTGTGGAATTATAAATTATTGTGTAAGATTAAAGTATCTATATGCAATGATTTGATAGAAAGAATAACTTCATGAGAGCTAAAACGTTACATTTTTTATTTCAGTTTTGTCGAGATACTAAACATTATTAGTGTGTAATGTAATAGTATTTAAACTGGCTATTATATTGTAGGTATTCTAATTATAGTATAAGTATACATAAAAAAATAAACATTTGAAAAATGATATTAATGTATAATAATTATAGGAAATTAATATATAATAGTTATAGGAAATTAATATAAACATAAATAATTGTAATTTTTTTTATATGAATATTTATTTTTCAAAATGTAAAAACATCCACTTGTTGATACAAAATATTTAGTAACATTTACATCTTTTTTATTTATTTTAGCATTGTAATAAGCATCTATAATAAAATATATTATCGTCAATGTATAATTCATATCTCTATCTTGTCAAAATAATTAAGAATTATATTTATACATATATATACATATATATATATATATTAATATGTGTGTATACTACACATATATAATACATATATACTGTCTTATAATATATTTTCATATATAGGGTGTCTATTGTCTAATAAATATACATAATACATACTTTTTATAAACAAATAAAGTGAATAATTAGAAAAATTCTGTACTGTTTTCAATTTGCAATGATTAATGAGAAATTTATAAATAAATATTTGCGAATCAACATACATTTACACCCTTTAACGAACAATGTATAACATTGTCTCTTCTCGCTGAATCTCACAAATATTCATTTCATTCGCAGATCTTTATTATTAATTTTCATTTCTCATTAATTATTAGTAAATCACAAAGTTAGAGATACAGAACTTTTAAAAGATGTAATTATATATATAGATACACAATAATATAATATAAATTACCCTATATAACATGTTCATAATATGTTATACATGTATGTTATGTATGTATAAGTATATTATATACTACATATTTTTTTAATTTTATTGGAAAAAATATCGTTAGTGCCATTCGGTATTGACAAAACAGTGGTCGAGTTATAGAAATATTTGAGATATTCTACAAATCGATGAGTTTGAGTCGCAACGGTGATTTCACCGTATTTACAATTTGGCTCTCATGTTCGAGTGGTCCATAATGCCATTCAATCCGGAAATTTCGTATGACCTATATATAAAACAAGCATACTTTTATACATTATGTTCTTTCCAATTTACAATGTATGACAAAAATAATTTGAAGAATATAATATTTTCGCGATTGTTCCGCATGAGAATTATTTCGAAAATTAATGAAATTAATTTAAAAATATACAGCTCGATTCGTATTGACAGCTACGATTCCTATTGACAAAATGATTATTAAATTTTGTACAAAAAATTGTGTTAACAAATTAAACGTTTAGCTAATTGTTAGAATGAATATTATAAAATTAATACTTCAAAGAAAATATGAGGAAATATCACAGAGAGAGAGAGAGAGAGAGAGAGAGAGAGAGAACGAGAGATAAAAAATAAAAAAAGGAAATCGAAAAAATAAAAATAATTACATCTGTTTATATATATAAACAGATGTAATTATTTCTACCTTAAATTACATACATGTGTAATATAAAGTAGGATATGGAGATATACTTTCGAATTCTTAATTTGTGGATGTAGCAACCAAACGGAGTTGGAGAAATTTGTTTTTAATCTTTTGAGAATTCATAATCATTAAGATGCTATGTGATTTAGAAATTATTAATAGTTAGAAATTATTAAAAAAATAAAAGTTTACAAACTTTCAAGAGTAATATCTCGAGCTCCATCTCAGCGAATCTTTGTCCAATACAAGCGCGAACACCATAACCGAAAGGCATATATGCATAGGTATGCGTACTCCTATATAATAAAAATTCGGGACTATTCCGTATCCATCTTTCGGGAATATACTCCATAGGACGTGCAAAATACTTAGAATCCATCGAAAGCACTGCGTGACAAGCCATCACATTTGCCTGACGATATGAAAAAAGAAATCATGAAGAATGCAATCTTATTTCATAACGTAAAATTTCATTTATAATGTTTTATGAAATAGAGAATTATAAAATAAAATTTAAAATGAGAAACTATTTGATTATGAACTAATTATAAGCTTCAAAAGATTAATAGATAACTTATATTTCCAACAAAGAACAAATATAGATCCAATATCAAACAATTAACTATAGAAAAAAACTTTCAGAGTTTGTTAATGTATTCAATAGTCAATTGCTTGACACAATATTTATGTTTGCAAATAATATTTTATGTTTGCTTACTGAAGCATTTAAATCTTATTTTTCATTTAATTTAAAGGAAAATTTTTAATAGAAATTTAATGGAACGAATATTTAAAGTTTAGATATCAATAATGAGAACAATTGATATTGAATTAAATTTGACAAAAAAATCGATTTAAAATTTTGTAAAAATAATTAAAATTCTCTAAAGTTATTTATCATATTACAATGACATTGCTAAACTTTTTAACCAATTCTTTTTCCAATGCACATTTTTATTTTTTTAATACTATAAAAAATATTTTAATATTAGGATTAATAAAATATTAATACGTCTTAAGTTGATTTAGATAAATACTAGAAAAAACGACGTACTCCTTTTGGTATCAAGTATCCTCCTAAACAAACATCTTTCGGCATATTTCTTAGAATGCCATTAGTGATGGGAAACAGCCGCATACATTCTTTAATACAACCCCTTACATATGGTATCTTTTCCAAAAGATCATGTGTAATGAGTGTTGTTTTGTCAGGTAACACAGACATTACTTCTTTTCGCAATTTGTCCTGTTTTTCCTTATTACTTGCGATATAGTATAGCAAAGCGCCAGCCGCATTGGTTGTCTATATAAAAATGTTATTTATCTTTAATTATATTTTACTAATTCTATTATTTTTATTACAGGTTTCTTAATTCTATATTCTATATCTATTGTAAATTTATAAGCACACAGATCATGCATTATATTCCGTTTGTATATATAAATATATATATATATATATATATATATATATTTATTTATTTGAATTGTTCTAAG
>NW_011627095.1:177223-243451 GCF_000204515.1 Acromyrmex echinatior | reverse complement strand
TATATATATATATATATGTGTGTGTGTGTGTATATGTATAAGTTATGTGTAAGCAAAATACAAAAACAGAAATAAAAGATAGTAGAAATAAAATATTAGTTTACATTCTAACAATAAAAAAATAGGACATGGGCCATTTTTTAATTCACAGTTATTCATTATACGAAAATATTGAAGAATAAAGATATGTATGAAGATAAAAATGATTAAAAGTAATAAATTCGCAAGATTTTTGCAAATATAATACATTCTCTAATATAGTGTAACTAATATAAATTTCGATACTTACTCATTAATTTGATCTAATGCTTGGAACAGCTTTTGATAATTCCATGTATGGTTTATTTTTAATAGAGATGGTACATTTTCTATACGATACGTAAGATTGAACATTTCCTTTACGCAATTAATCATTATTTGTGGTTCCGAATCCACGGCAAGATTAGACTTTAAGCACCCCATTCGGTAATTCAATGCGATTAAACACATTGCTGTAAAATATACATAGAAAATAAGTTATTAATTATGATGACGTGAATTTAATATATAAACAAAATTTGTATTATTTTTTCAATGTTTTGCTTTTAAAGAGAATTATTAAAACATGGACGGTATAAATATCTCGCATTCATATACACATACTTACTTTCTACACTCCACTTGTATAACTCATTCATAAAGTCATCTGGCAATTCCAATGTTTTAGGATCTCGCAATGTCGACATTTTATCCACGAACTCACTAGTTATAGCGTGAATTTGTGTGGTGTGCGTTTTCACTGTATTTGGCCGCATCATGTGCGGACTGACTTTCGATCGAAAATCCTTCCATGATTCTCCCTGACTAAAAGCAGAAAAGTCATTTTTATTAACAGAAAAAAAATTGTATGTAACTCATAAGCTGACATCAGACAGTTTACTAGAAGATATTAGCAGAAAAAAGAAATAAAGAAAGAAGTATTTAGAAATAGAGATTTTGTTCGGTATGGATGAATTAAAAGCATGTATAGAAGTTTGATTACTTATATTCTTTTCAATGGTATTACTGACCTTGTTGTGAGACCATATTGTCCCTTGTAAATGTCTTTTCTGTTTTTGCGATAATTGTGTAAGGGCTCTAAGGCAATTCGTATTGGAATTTTGCCTTGCAGCTGATACATACTTTTACATAATTCTGGACAGAATAGGAAGATACTTGGTTGTTTCTTTAGACCGTCAAATTTAACGATATTGCCGTACTTATCATGCAGCATTCGCATAAGTGTCAGAGTATTCACATTATAGTATTCACCTGTATAATATATATAAATAATTTTGATTTATACGAATGAGTAAAATCAAGAAATAAGAAAACATATTTAAATGCTGAATACATTTGCTTCAAGATAAGATAACAGATCTAACAATAAGATTATATTAAATATGTCTTCTATTAAAAATAATTAAATATTAAAAAGTTTTAGATAAATTAAGAATTAATATACAAATTGGAAAATATAAATGAATAATAATATATGGACATATAAGAATATTAAAAAAGTTTAATAAATAAAAAGGATATATAAATAACATAAATAAACGGAGTTTTATTCGATCAAAGCAAATCTTAATGCCTAATAATATTTCTTTGTAAATTTATATATTCAAGACAGATAATCAGGTATAAACTGGAAAATGTATATAAATTCACGCAGAAATATTATTAGGTATTTAAATCCACTATGATCAAATAAGGTTTCTTTTTAAAAGTTTACATATAATAAATAATAAAAAATTTAAATATGTAAACTAACTCGAATCTATTTATTATCTGTTATGATTTTGTCATTATTTATCTAAGTCATTATGCGATTGAAGGGCATATTAAAGTAGAAACAATATACAATGATAAAAATAAAATATCGTATTGATGCTTAGCATTGTATATTTAATTTTTATATTGGCATATTAATTAATAACTAATCTGAAGATTCTTATTTATTACATTATATATTCGAAATTGCATATCAGTCAATCTTGCTTCAATTTTAGATACGAATTTGAATTTGAATAACAACGATTAATGATTTCATTATAATAGGCATCAATAAAATAACTCACCTATGTAAGGCAGAAATCTGAATAAATTGCCAATCAAAGGTAATGCTTTTGGACCAGGAATATCCTCGGTCGGTCGTACGTGTTGCAAATTATTGCTCATGTCCACTATTTTATTATATCCTGTCGGATAATTTCTGATCGATCTTATGCGAGATTGCATTTTTAATGGCAAACACATTTCGCGAATAAAAACTCTGGTCCGCGTCATATTTAATCGGATTTCTTTTGATTTTCTACAACATATCAATATCTACTTGTTCGATAACACTGAAAGTTTTATCATTGGTTCATTATGATTAAAGCCCGGTCCCACCAATATAAGACTAACTTTAATCTCAGTTTAATTTGCTGTTTACTTTTTCTAATTCTCATAATCAGAAAAAGATAAGAAGTAAATTGAAGCGAGATAAAAATTAATCTAAGTATAGCGTTGGCATTTTTATGGCAATGTACATATCATTCAAGAAATGTATATTTGGGATATCTGTTTAAATTAACAGAAAAACCACAAATTTGAGACACAAATAATTATTAAATATCATTTCTGTTACATATTGTTATATGCATTACGCTTTTAATAAACGAAGGAATAAGATTTATATTTTGTTTCTGTATAAATATTAAAACATTAAAACATAAAAATTTCGTACTCAATTTTTTTTATCCCATATATGGAAATTTTTTTATTTTCAATAAAATAAAAGATAATTACGATATATATTACTAAATTTTACATGATTTATATTAATATATATTGATGCTAATAATGTGGAAAAACAATTTTAATTGAATATTTACTTAAAATGATATTCTTTCACAAACTGTTCAATTCTAAATAAGCACACATAGTATTGTAAATTTATGAGATAATTTTTATCAAAGTAATATACAAATGATATTAATAATAAAATATTATATAAGCATAAATTCGTAATATCATTCTTTAGAAAATTGTTGCATGTGCTCAGATTTAACAATCAATTCATGGAATATTCTAGAAAAGAAATACGTACCGTACTGGAGTATAAAATTATCTGCTCACTTGTACCGTACGTAGTGATAATGCACTATCAGAATTAAGAGCATGTATCTAACACTCGATGTAATACTATGTCAAAGAATTTAAAAATACGAAAAATTAAAAGAAATAGAATAATTTTAGTATATCTTTCAATTTTTTTTTTACAGATTTAATGATCGACAAACTTCCGATCGACAGTCTTCCAATCGACAAACGTTCTTTTCGATATTGAGATAACTTGCTCATTGCGTACGAAACAAAAGTCAAATTATATCTGAGGATTTGTTCTTGACCTTAATGATTTTAATACCCGGTTCTTAACAATGTCTCAAATATCACAATAAATTCGTAAACATTTAATAGGTCACAGAAATAAAATCGACAACTTATTTTTCTTTGTGTAAATACATTTTTGAAAATAGAAAATTCTCTATAATACAAGAAAAAAATCGACTTTTATATCGACTTCTATTACTTTTCCTTTGCTATAATAATTTTATTTGTGTGCATCATATTTTGTAATTTCTTTCGTAAAATTACTCAGTTACAATTTCAATCAACATATTAAGTTCATTAATATAAAAGTTTAATATTACTTTTATACGTTAACATAAAAAATTAAAGATAAAAAAGTTACCAAATCTTTTCAATTGAGTTTTGTTCAGTTTTAATTCTGATGACAATGTACTAAATTGCTTTGCTATTATGTTGTCATATAAGTAAATATATATATTGTGAATATATTGTGAATTTACTGTGTGTATGTGTGTGTGTATTTGTATGCATCATATATTGTACATATTACAGGAGAGAAATTTCTCAAAATATTGAGCTGTTTTACAGTATAAAATAAGTTTATTATAATCTTAATGCACCTACTTAATGTAGCTAACTTGTATTGTTATCTAATAGCTCTTGTGCTCGAAAACAGTCGCTTACAATTTTCCATTTATCGCCTATAGCCGTAATTAAAAAGGTTTGATTGAATGATTTTGAATTCTTCTCGTCATATTTTACTTGACCGCCGATCTTGACAAGAAATGTTAATTGGTTGGCTACCTCTGGACCTATTGTTAACATAGTACAGACACAACAATAGAAAATTTTTGTTTTCGCGTATTATTGAGATAAATATTTACATAATGAAATAAAGTATGTACAAGCATTAAAATAAGAGAAGTTATTTAGATGCGACTGGGAATTTATTTCTATCAAACATAAATTCTATCAAAATTTAAGTTGTAAAAATTAAGATACAATATATAATGTGCAATATTATTTAATATTTATAAACTTCTATTTGTTGTTTGATACATTTATAGGAAAAAATATAAATTTATTATAATTTATTTATTTAGTGCAGTTATTGAAGCTGTTACCTGTAATTGGTTGAGCATCAAGAGTATGAACGGTATGTTCTGAAGGTGGTAAATCTGTCCAGAATTTTTGTATAGTTTCTTTGCCTGTTACACCATTTCCATTCCATATCAGAGTAGCGGTATCCATATACATTCTTGAAATCAGCTAAAATTATATATTAATTATATTAATGTAACATAATCAAGATATAATATATTTAACAATATTATTATTACTTACATATCTCCGTTTGTCTAAAGATTCATAATATAATTTTGTGAAGTCTTCTGCAGTACGACAAGCATGGTCAATTTTAGCTTTCAAGTCCTAAATAAAAAGATGTAAAAATCAGGAACAAATATTCTAAGTATATAATTTAGCAGCATAATTAATCACTTTTATAACTTCTAATTTTAACAGAAGTAAAATCGCCAGAAAAATAATAGGAATTCAATGATTAGTATCCGAAATAATTCAGTCTTATAAATATGTTAAATGTATAGATGTTATTTATACACATTATATATATATAACACAAATTATTTTGCAATTAAAAAAAATTTATATTTATCTTTTTATTTAAGAATGTACAAAATAATATTAATCTTTATTTAATTATAAATCGAAACAATAAAGAAAACAATGAAAATTGAGATATAATGTTGGGGTGTTAAAAACACCTCGCGAGTAATTAAAAAAGTCTGGAAGGAATATAGGGTTAACTATACATTTTTATGAATTAGAAAGACATAATTATCAGCATATAAAACATATAGATTTAAACGTAATCAACAAATAAAATGTGTTATTCTGCAAAACAGATGCTTTAGTAGTAGAACAATTTCATTTAACAATGCACAAATTGTTTTTAAAATTGTATCATATATGAACATATTGATCGTAGTTTGTATATATGCTGTAATACCTGCTCCATTTTAATTATTACATATGCTCAAAATCATATAAACTTTTATATTTTTAATCTAATAATTTTTGCATCAAACGCATAAAATGCATAGAATGCAGAAACTTGACAACACTTGACAATAGGACAGTATGGGACAATAGAAGACATCCTAACCTTTTTTTTCCGACGAAATCTCCTGTACATACACTACCGCCATTATATCCATTTTATAAAAATGTGCATTACGTAGTACACCCATATTGCGACTTTGTCGATAAAATCATAGTACCGAAACCGAATACAGTGCGCGTCCGTACTATATCCACATATTCTCAATGGATAACTTGCTATATTTACTAGGTTGTAGTCTGTTCTATAAATCCTCGAAATATTTTCTCACAAGAAATCAAAAAAATTTAAACAAAATTTACTCTGAAACTGTTATGATCTTGAAATATTTAATACTTAGTAATTTTTTATAGGCATTTACTCAGGATTTCAGTTAAAAAGTAGAAAGACAAAAATTTTATATTTTCATCATACAATTTATTATTATCATACAATGTACTATAATAATTTATCGGTCCCGTATATGTGAACTGTTCATAATGAATAATTGATTCGCGTCGTTTAAGATTTAATGATCGATCATGAATGAAATCAAAACATTCGATACATATGATAAAGGGTGATTTTTAATCACATACATTAGTAAATACATAATATGTAACAAAAAATGTAAATTGTTAATTTTTCTTAAATAATTTAGTGTAACAGCATTTCTTATAAAACTTTTTTCCTCTGATAGAGATAATCGCTTTGAATCTGCATGTATGAACTGCATGACTAGAATATGTTAATTACTGAATAAATTTTAGTTCATTATATAATCATTGTCCCTCTTTCTCTCTTTTTCTCTTTCCCCGTCTTTCCCTCCTTCAATTTTAATTAATTCGCTTATTATTAATACAAAGTAATTATGTATTAATGAAATAATTTTTATTCACTAACATATATTTTATTTTGATGCAAAATGTAATATTAAAATAATTTTGCACGCATTAATATGTATATTTTATTTTTTTAGGTACTTGTTTAAAATATTGTTTAGAGTACTGTGTTTTTGTTGTATGTAATTAAGCGTCACCCTATGTATCCAAGAATGTCACGAGCGCAAAGAGATTTTTTCTCGTCTAGTATCTATATTGAAAAAAATCTCTTAGAAATGAGACACTTCCAATTATAAAAATAATCTACAGTTTTCAAAACTGTCGACGAGTAGTGATGGTGTTAATAAACATACTGTTCGAATTATTTCAAAAATATTATATAATTCTGCGAATATGGAAGAAATAATTAAGTTATAACAATCTTAACAACTATTAAAATCTTGAAGAATTTTGTCTTAATTTCACAACATTTTTCTTTAAATGTTTTAAAAATAAACAACAATATTTAAAATTCTGAATATAATATTTTAAATTAATTCTAATAAAACACTGATTATATAGTTTTTTATAACTTAATCTAAACTTTAAAAAAATAATATATATTCTATATGGAATGCTATAAAGTACTTCTGTTTCACGAGAGGTTTTAATTGTTCATGGCTTTCAAAGTTTTCAAAAATTTCAAAAATTGCATTGTTAAGATTATCATTTTTTGAACAAAAACAAGTTTTTTAAAGTCTTGAAGGGGGGGATCTGAGATTTCAAATGATGCCTAAAACGATAAGAAACGTCACAATGACGGAATCGCTCAAGATAATGGAAATCAAGTACACATCACTACTAAAGCAAGTAGAATTTCGCAATGTTTGCTCTTAGACGAAATAGACGACAGTCAATCTCTACTTCCAACACATAAGTAACTTCCTGGCTTATAAAGCGCGCATCAAAAATTAAAATTTAAAAAAAAACCAGGAAAAACTATATATTACAAGGCTATGCTTCAAATTTACTACCAGCGTTGAAAATGCTATGTGCACTATAGATTTTCAATACAGGCAATCAATTTTGAAACATAGTAGTCACAGTCACGCAGATCTGTCGCGCATCACGTTTATTCGTTCATTCACTCGTTTACACGCATATGATCAGCCGCTTCCTTCTCGTGTGTTATCTCCGGTCGCTACGACCGCCGTTCCTGTAGCCGCCGCGTCCGCGCGAGTTGCTCTTTGTCGTCGGCGCCGACTTCGTCGTCGAGTCCGACGAGGAGTATCGAACCGAGGTACCTGACCCGCTGCCACTGCCGCCGCTGCCTCCACCGCTGCTGGTGGTGTTGCCGCCGTTGCCGCTGCCTCCACTGCCGCCGTTTCCGCTCTTTGCGGTCGTCGAACTTGCCGCGGATCCGCTACCAGCAGTTGTTGTGTTACTTTGACTTGCCTACCACAAATTGCACGTATTTTACTTCATTCATACACTGGGTGTTTGGTGTTATTGAGATGGCGAGATACTCAAGTTATATTAATCTTTTCCTATGTTCTATAAATTAGACTCGATATAATACATTAAACCTAATTTACATGATACTTTTTTTTATTAATTAGTGTGTTAGTCTTTTAGTAAATAAGAAAAATAGTTAAAAGAAATATAATTTGTAAAATAAATGTTTTAAACTAAATAAAATAAATAACTAAAAGTTTTAAATAACTAAAAAATTTTATTATTTGGTAAAATTATAATAAGGATTCGTTATTTTCATATCAAATTAGCTCAAGATATGTCAGCACTTTCATATAGTAATTTACAATTGACAAAGGCGAGGAATACAGAGCGATCCCTCTCGATATTGCATTTAAGAACGCAGTTTCGCATACTATTTTTGTCGTTGTATTTTTAACAGACAAATGTACATATCTGGAAAATAATAGTTCACGTTTTTAATTTACGTATTAAAGCTATTTATCTACAATAGACAACGACATTAAGTGCAAAGTTTAAAATGTCTTAAAATGATTAAACAAAAGCGCTAAGAATAAGCGATCCCTATTCATGGCGCTATCCTTTAATTTATGCTTTACACTTGATGTTGCTATTCAAATACATATCTAAATAGCTTTTGATATACATAAAATAGGAACGTTAAATGTTAATGCCCAGCATTAAAATTGCTTGTTAAAAAAAATAGCTATAAAAACGCTGCGCAAAATAGCGTTCTTCATTCAATATAGGAGGGATCGCTCTACATCATCTTTCTCGTCACTGCAAAAATCATAAAATTATTATATAAAAACACTGACGTATCCCGAGTGTAATTTGATACAAGAACAACGAGAAGAACTCAACCGAAGGCGAAATAAATAATTACAAAAATTCGTGCCGCGCAGTGCCGCGCTGACTCGCCGACGGAATCGTCACGGGTGATGTTCTTAATGAGTTATGTACCAAAGGCTGCCGTCCTGGTTGACCCGAGATACTGTTGGCATTGCCGTTGTTGGTGATGCTGTTGTTGACGTTGCTACTGGGCGGGCCGGAGCCGCTCTGATCCCGATTAACAAGCTGCTGTACCAGCATTGGATTCGGCTCGCTCATGTTCACCTGCTCGTTGATTACCATACAAAACTCGCCAATCTTCTGGATGTCACCATTCTTCCCCGAATAAAGGGTCAGACATTGTCGCCAGACGGACGCGTAGCCCTTGGTGAGCCGTACTATATCACCCGGCATCAGGAGTTGTCCAGGTTCGTCCCAAATGGAGACGTTCATGCAAGCGGTGCTGTCAGCCACTTTGAACGTTCGAACTTCGCGGTTCTCTTTGGTTATGGTAGGGTGGCTAACCTCCAAAACGATAAACACTACGTTGATGTTCTTCTGCCCCGCGCGGATGTCCTTTATCTGCACGTATTCCATCGTAATCCTCCACAAAATCGCGCACAGAACAAATATATATACAGACATACACACTCTCTCTCTCACACACACACACACACACGCGCACACACACACACACACACACTCACACACGCCACGCGCGCGTATCGAAGGGCGGATCGAAAATAACGGAGTAATGTCCTTACGGGAGGTGTCACCGTTCGGGTCTTGCGACGTGATTTGACGTGCTTTCTTGCAACGTGAAACAGCACCGACGATGACTGGACGACACCGTGTCGTAGGGTAGGTCGAACCGCCCCTCTCCCCTCCGCAAAACCTTCAGTCTTTTCTCTCTCGCTTTTTCAACTGTACTGCTCGTGCTATCCAGAAAGATTTTTCTTGGTTCGAATCTATGCGCTTAAGATGTTCGATTCGAATTCGACGGAAGCATCAGACAAAGTGAAAGAGAGCCAGAGCCGTCATCGGGAACGATGCGCGCCGCGCGCTGCCATGTTGCGCGCGCCACCTAGAACGCCATCATGTGGCACAATTACGAACTACCGTTTCGGTTTGATGACAGCGACAATCGTCGATAGTAACATCATCTATCAAACGAGGGAGAAGTTTTATGCTTCAGTTGGTGGCCCTGGATGAAACGACGACGCCGCGTAGTTCGTGGCTTTTTTGCGTGATAGAAATCTTATCGTTCGGCAGTGAAATAAGATTTGCGAATGGATTCATGAATTCGTTGTACGACAGGTAGTTATCGTATAGTTAAGATTTCTATAATTATGTCGCGAATAATGCGGAGAGAAGCCAACCAAATGAACTCCGCGACGATAACGATGTTGACTCCGTAATCCCTAACCTTTGATCCTCGAATTAATTACCACTCATGAGATTTTAATCTGTTATTGTATTTATTTCATGTGTTAATCGTTTGAATATTTTAGATGAAATGCAAAACGAACATTATCGCTTAGAATTTGTTTTCTGTAAGGACAATTGTAATTTTGTGTCTTCGCATGATCGCATGACTGAGATTATCCGTTTATCCGTACGGCTATTTATGGGTGTTTTCCAATAAGAGATGCAGATTATTGTTTATCTTCTCTAATTGGATGGCCCTGTCTCCACATTCGAAGTTTGATATAGTCAACCACTTTTCTCTGCCTCTACTTTTTACTGTATAGCTATATAAAAGAGTAAATGGAATACAAATGCTTGAATTAAACTGGACCAGAAACTTTTAAAAATGATAGGTAATGCGATGCTCGAACTGAAGGAAAAACACATCTACCCTGGCCAAATCATTATACGAGACGTAAGAGACAGATGACAGGGTAATATAAGTTGTTTTTTTTTTAGGAGATACAGTTGACATTAATCATTTTTTCTTTGTTATTTATTGAATATAAGAAGTAGAATAATATTTAGAATAATATATCAACTGTATCGAATTATAAGTCTGTTTTATATAGCTGAACTAGTATATACTTTTGGAATTTAAACTGAAATACTTAGATGTTTTTCGATATTTGACAAAAGTAGGAAAAAAAATTCTACAGTTTAATATAAAAATAAAAATACTTTGTTATATCCTTGTCGTTTGTTAATATTAATCAAAGATAAATGATTCACTATATTACACTGTTATCATTGTTTCTGGCTGGAAAGCACCCTTTAATTAGATAACTCAATTACAATAACAGGAGATAAATTTTTAATTAGCTTCAATTATCATTAATTTTGTTAAAGCCAACACAATGAGTTATCATCGAGGAAGTGGTAATAAGCCGAAAGGCTTCGGCTTCAGTGGCTTCCAAATGTCTGGAACAAAAAGAAGTGGCACAAACATACCTCCACCTCCACCAAATTCTACTCTGAGCAAACAAGGCTATCACACGATGAATGCCATTACGGAAAATGCCTTGTCCGCATGTTGGGGCATGCCTAAAAAGCGCAGCAAGACCGAGGAAGAGTTAGTATTACAATTTCATATATAAACAACACATTTACAAACAAACAACTACAATTATAAGACTCTTTTATATAAGCTATTCTTGCTTTAGTTTTATACTAGATCTAAATGTATAAACCAATTATATTTAAAACAATTTTACAACAGTTGCAAAGCTGCTTTTTCTGCTAAACACAACTTCTTTTGAACGCAATGTTATAAAAAGATTATGTATATATTAAACATTATGATCCCTATTTAAATTCAGATACTTTGAAGACGATGACGAACCTCCAACTTCATCGTTGGAATATATACCCGCGCCTGGTTCTCCCACATACGACTTGATGAAGAAATCGGCAACGAAGGATGACAGCGATAGTGAGGAGGATACTTTGGATGCTTTTATGGCAGGTATTGATGCAGAAGTGAAGCGGAACACTTACGCGGCTCAGCGTGGTGATAATCGTAAAGAAGATAAATCTAAAGGATTTCGAGCAGATATTGATGGAGAAGACGATGAGGAAAGTTACTACAGGTATAAGTTTATTAGATATTATCAATCACACAAACTTAAAATGTTATATGATAAAATATACAATCCATCTTTTTGCTCCTTAAGGTATATGGAAGAAAATCCAACTGCTGGTTTGCAACAAGAAGAATCCGATCAAGAGATTGAATACGATGAAGACGGCAATCCCATTGCGCCACCGAAGAAGAAGGAGATCGATCCATTACCTGCAATTGATCATAGTGAAATAGAATATGAATCGTTCGAGAAGAACTTTTACAACGTGCATGAAGAAATTGCAAGTTTAAGCAAACAGCAAATCGATGATTTAAAAAAGACTCTGGGTATAAAAGTATCCGGACCGTCTCCGCCAAATCCGGTAACAAGTTTCGGTCATTTCGGTTTTGACGATGCTTTGATTAAAGCTATCCGTAAAAACTTAAGTGGCCGAGATATAATAGGTATAGCAAAAACTGGTAGTGGTAAAACTGCAGCATTTATCTGGCCGATGTTAGTGCACATTATGGATCAACGCGAATTGAAAGCTGGAGATGGTCCCATTGGTCTGATTTTGGCGCCAACGAGAGAATTGTCTCAACAGGTATTACAATCTCATTTTTTCTTATACGATAGAATGTTTAAAGAGTTTACCATGAATGTTTTTTTATTTTTATTTTTTTTATAGATTTATCAAGAAGCAAAGAAATTTGGAAAGGTTTACAATATTCAAGTATGTTGCTGCTATGGAGGTGGCAGCAAATGGGAACAGAGCAAAGCATTAGAAAGCGGTGCAGAGATTGTAGTCGCTACTCCTGGTAGAATGATCGATCTAGTTAAAATGAAAGCAACGAATTTAACTAGAGTTACATTTCTAGTTCTGGATGAAGCTGATAGAATGTTCGACATGGGGTTTGGTGAGTAATATACACGCATACTATAATATACACTGATAAGAGAACGCGGAGAGAGTATCAAATTTAATATTAAACAAAAATAATTTTGAAAATATAAATTTTTTAAATAATTATTTTTGAAACATATTAATGTAAATAAATTGATGTGAATAATATAACTTTATTATAAAATTTATTCTGTGTAGAATATTTTTTATATCTTAAATAGTTTTTGAGATTATTGAAAAACAAAGAGATTAATAAGAAAACTATTTTATTTATATTCACTTCTTAAAAGTTTGTTTTACACAATTGATATTTTCTCAATTCGTTTATTGTTTCATCTATATGTATACAAAGTTTTTTTATGTTTAAAATCAGAATTTGATACGTTCTCTTGTGAGAGACTATATCGATTACTATCAAATCTATTTTTCCAAATCTTATTTTCTTTTTTTATAGAACCACAAGTACGATCTATATGTAATCATGTGAGACCTGACAGACAAACATTACTATTTAGCGCAACATTCAAAAAGAAAGTGGAGAAGCTCGCTAGAGATGTTTTAACAGATCCCATTAGGATAGTACAAGGAGATGTTGGTGAAGCTAACACTGACGTAACGCAACATGTTATCATGTTCCATAACAATCCTAGTGGTAAATGGAACTGGTTGTTACAGAACTACATTGAATTTCTAAGTGCTGGCAGTCTTTTGATCTTTGTCACTAAGAAGGTGCGAAAACTAAGCACCCTATAACTATAATACAATGTGAAAGGGATGTGTAATCTAATATTTTTCCCCTACATCAGCTGAACGCGGAAGAACTTGCCAACAATCTCAAACTGAAAGAGTTTGAAGTATTGCTTTTGCATGGTGATATGGATCAGATTGAGAGAAATAAAGTGATTACGGCTTTTAAGAAGAAGGAAGTCAGTACCTTGGTCGCTACTGATGTAGCAGGTAATTAAACTATTAATTTTATATATATAAATATGAAATTCTCATTTTGTGAGACACTCACAAAATCTCATTTTTCTCACAAAATCTTACAATTCTCATTTTTCAGCGCGAGGCTTGGACATTCCACATATCAAGACTGTCGTAAATTACGACGTAGCACGAGATATCGACACACATACACACAGAATAGGAAGAACAGGACGAGCCGGTGAAAAAGGTACGGCATATACTCTTGTGACGGAAAAAGATAAGGAATTTGCTGGACATTTAGTGAGAAATTTGGAGGGAGCAAATCAGGAAGTGCCAAAGAGCTTGATAGATCTGGCTATGCAAAGCTCATGGTTCAGAAAATCAAGATTTAAAGGTGGGAAAGGAAAGAGTTTAAATGTTGGTGGAGCAGGACTTGGTTTCAGAGGCAGACCCAATTCGTCAAATTCGGTATATACCATAGCAATAATTTATATAATTGGTTATCTTCTAGAAAAATTGGAACAATAATTGTATTTTAGGGTGGATCGACATCACAGGCATCCAAGGATATCAGCGAGGTAGTTAAAAAATTGGAAAGACATGGACCTGGTAGCGACAGACTTTCCGCTATGAAAGCTGCTTTTCGAAGTCAATATAATTCCCAGGTGAGAAACATATAATTATTTTTATAAAATGTATCTTATGAAATTAAATTTAGAAATAGAAGTGTTTCTAATATAATTTTGATCTACTAGTTCCGAGCATCATCAGATCACACTTGGGAACAGACGATCACTCCACCTTCCGTGATAATGCCGCCTCCACCAACCGTTCCACCACCGAAACCTGCAACCGAAGATAATCAAGCTTCCAATTCCTCTGGACCGGAACGTAAAAGAGTGCGAAAAAGTCGATGGGAATGATCAAGTTAGTGTATTATTATTTGTGCATATTATATAGCAGGTATACGTTATATTATAATGAAACGATAATGAACTGACAAACTTGTTTTATATTACAATAAAATTTAATTTTACCAATTCGTATGAAAGAGCTATCGCTATTCCAAACTCATATCTGATATATCTAACCATCAATCCGATTGATCCGATCCCAGCTTATAACTCTATCAACGACATGTTACTCTTATTTTGCTGTAATTTTACGGAGGTCAAACAGCGTGCAGTTCCTGTATCGATCTGTAATCGCATCTTTGAAGGCGCGCGTAAGCAATTTGCTTAGAGTGAATCACTCTATAATTATCCCATAAGCAGCCGTGGCCGTGATCGTGTATCAGCAATCCTTTTAATTTTGTACCCCTAATTACGCCTTACAAAAGTGATTGTGGCTATCCTTCCGGTAATTATGCTAAAAAAACAGTGTTTATTTTTAATTTCAATTTATTAACAATTTACACATATATAGAAAATACGATACATACATTTTTATTGAAAAAAGAGATAATCCAATCTCTATATGTGTAATTTTAAAATTATCAAAGGTTTGGAACTTTTATAAAAAAACATTAAAGAAAATTTAAGAATATTTTATGAATATTAAAAAAACATAATGCATAACTGAGACGATATATGTCAGAATCTTGAAGTAACTACACTCTATTTTATCTATTATGCCTTTGTTTTTCTGAAAATATTCACTATCTTCATTGACATTACCCTCGTGTATGCGCGCGCGCAAGCCTGAATAAGGATAAGTGTTCCCTTAATATGGTGATTAAGCTAAAGGGTAACGCTCATCGATTATGTACTCGACAATCGAGTGGGATGTTAATGACAGTCGGTAGAATCGCTAACACGTGTCTCCACGTCATTAAACCACGTTGATACGCTTTGATCAGAGATGTCGGCGCGTGGTACTGCAGTGGAATTTCTAATGCCCGTGAATCGCCCAAGATCCGCATTCACGGTCATCTGCCAAGGTCGCAAGAGCATTATCTCTCTTTTACCTTGTTCGATTCCGCGCTACTGCATCGTGTCGATTCTAGTCGAATTCGCTATTCCTTCAAGAAACATTAGTGAATATATTTATGATTTCAGGTTTCTTATCCAAATTATATTGCAGCATTTATTTTTAAATGATCTAAAGATTAAGATTCTTAAGGATTTATATATTGCGGCATTGCAGGGCTACTCTTTCTTCTAGTCTTTTCCGTCTGTTGCATGTGGATCGTTGAACCCAACGACTTCTTCGCGGCGTCTATATTTTTGCCACTAAACTTTTCCATAGCCCTAGTATAAGAGCCGGTACAGATTCGCCCCCAGACTTTCCGGTCTTCCGAGCATTGCCTATTTCTTCCTTCGCTACATGTTCGTTGGATATCGCTCTTCTTTGTGACTCTACAAATATCCTCCTTCTCCAGAGACGTGCTGGAGCCCGTAGCGACTTGGACGTCTTCCCATGATATATTTACGTCAGATTGCACGCTTGATGGTGTTGGGCAACTGCTGTCACTGGACAAGGAGGAGGATCGAATGAAAGATGGTGGTACTATCAGCTTCATTTGCTCCTCCGATTGATTGTCATTCGAGAGTGGTTCACTTTTTGCGCGAGAATTCTTGCAACCGCCAAGACTATTATCTTGATTGTCATGGATAAGATTGTCATTTAAAATAATTTTTGCAATCGATGTCCTTTTCCTCAGATTTTCCAGATTTTCTTTGGAGGTACTCTGGGAATTATCCACCCGCTGCAGAATATCCTTGAGATTTACATTCGCGGGATCAGGACTAAAACTCGATTTGGTTCGTCCGATCTTAGATATTTTAGGTCCGGGTTTTCCATTAGTCGCGGCAATAGTTTTTTTCGGCGTTTTACAATTGTCGTCTTTGGCTGCGACATTTATGTCCGAATATATGTAATTAGGTAATCTCTCCTTTTGACGTATCGAAACGGTAATTCTCGGTTGCATTTCTAATAGTTTCGGATATTTCTCTTCATTTTTGTCCATTTTCTCTTCATTTCTAATCACTTTCTCGAGCGTTTCCATCTTGCCGGACATAGCACCTTTCACGCATTGCTTATATTTCTCGTCTATCGTAGTATCGAGACTGTTTTGAGTATTCGCATTGTCGACGAAGATACTCTGTTCGTTACTCTCTTCAGGTCGCATGAGCGACCATCGATCTAAGGATAAATTTGTATCTTCGTTCTGAATCAATGCTTGCGAAACATCGGTAACACCTTCCTCAGCACTCTCCATGGAATCTTTTTCATTTTTCGCGAGATCGTTCTTCGTACTGTCATGAGTCTCGTCCTCATTGTCATCATCCTCGTTGCCAGAATCGTTATCGAGGCTCTTCAAGATGCCCTCATTCTTTTCGTTGCGCTTCCTAAGCTCCTCCCAATTCTTTCGCGGCTTGTAACTCGTTTTTCGCCTGACGATCTTGCTCTCGGTGATATTGATGTCCGGGATAAAGAGACGCAATGCCTTCGTGCCGGTTGGAAACGTCATCTCGTTGATCCGCCTCTCAGACATGATTGCCCTCAAACTTGTCTTCGTGGCGACCTCCTGATGCTTGTTGAAGGCAGAGACTAATTGCGCTACCGTATACTTTGGCTCCTCGTTCTCTGATTCCGTGGAACGGTCTTCCTTGTCAGACGCCGCCGAGTTGTTGGAACGACTCGACACGTCAGAATGTTGACGTTCGCAAGGACGTTTGTCCGCATTGACGGGCATCACGTTGCGGCACAACGGCATCTCGTCTGAATCCTCTGTCAGAGTATCCGACTCGACGGACTTGAGAGAATCTAGATTCTCCTCGGATTCCGAGGTAAATTTCTTCGAAGTTTGCGGTTCTACAGTTTTCGTTGATCGCGAATCATTATTCGACTTGACGCAATTCCGATCATCGCTGCTGAAATTTGATGTCTTCACTTCTGTCGACGAAACGATTGACATATTTTGATCAATCTTTCGCTCAATCTTATCGGACATTAAATCAATATCCGATTTTACATCGACGATCGAATGATCGTCACTGATCGAGGAAGCGAATCTAGAAAACGCAATCTCAGCGCCGAGTTGCTTGAAAATCGGCAACATGTCCTCGGTTCTCGCATAATGGTAGCTCTTCCTTCGCCGTTTCAGACATTCCAGACTTCTATAAATATCCAAGACACCCTGAGACTTCGACAGGGATCTTAAGCCGTACAGTTTCTCGCGGGACTTACTAATTACGAGGTTCATCGTAGCGACGGCACCGGCTCGTTCGCAGTTGATCGCTGAAGATCCATTCAGTAGACATGCCTGAGACTGAACGCGATTCAGACTGCGTATCTTTGACAATATACCGCGACTTAGGCCGTGATTTAGATTAGCCTGGGATCGGCTCTGAGCTTTATTCAACAGTCCTTGAGTTTGTTCTTGGTGCAGCAGACAGCTCTGGCTTGCGCAGCTCAAGCTGGTTCTGGAGGAATTCAGACTGGCCTGAGAATCCGCCGGGCTGGCGAATCCCTCGCTACCTACCAAACTTGAGTGACTTCCAGTTAGACGATGGCTCAGACACATTTCGCTTTGACTGAGCGTGCAGTCTTGTAAGCCCTGTTGACGATGCTGCTGATAATTCTGATCGCTTTGAACATCCCCCTGACAGAGACTCGCCTGGCTGGTCGTCTGGCTTATCAGCGCGGCCCTTCTTAGGTTCTCGCGACTGACCACGCGCTCTAAAAGAACCTCCCTCGACTTTGACAGATACCTTCGTAGATGCGGTGACGCCTGTGTCGGGGCACCACGCAACCAGTCATGGCGCAGGCATTGCTTCGCGGTCATCCGTGCACTTAGAAAATAAAAAAATTAACTTAGTCATCATCAATCATAAAGATAATAATTTAATAAATTGAAACATAATAAAATAGAACTATTGTATAATTATGTAACTTATAAACAGTAAGTAAAGCTATGTTGGTTACTAGACTATATAGGCTATATTGAGTACAATTATTCTGCAACGATGTAAACTATTCCAATGTTTCGAAACATTTCAAACTTTCAAGATTCTTCAGAATTCATAATTTTTAATTATATCTGAGAATTACGAGTCGAATTTTTACGACGAAATGGTTTGAAAGAAGAATTCAAACGTCGATTATAATAATTGATACCTTGGGTCTAGCACCAAAAGCTTCGCGACAAAGTCCTTCGCCTGCACCGAAATATCCTCGAACAGCTCTTCAGGGAAATCCACTTCTCCTAAAGATATATTTTGGAAAGTCTCTTGATCGGTCTCTCCGCCGAAGGGCGAGAAACCCGTCAACAATACGTAGGTTGTGACACCGAGCGACCTGGAAAAGGGGATATTTTCGAAGAAAACCTGATCTACATCTACACAAAAAGGATAACGAAACACACCGCATTTGGTCTTACCACATATCGGCTGCCAATGTGATTGGCTCATAATGCAGTATCTCAGGCGCTGGAAGAGAAATGTAAACATGATTGAATATATGGAAATGTACGCAATAATAGTAGTATTCACCGAGTTCACGTGCCGAGGTCTCTCTCCTCCGCACGTTCACGCTTATTTCGTGTCCAATGACCTCATACGTGACGTCACGTGGATTCGCAAGCAATCATTTTTATTTACGTATGAAAATCGTGGGCTGATGAGTGTAGATGAGAAGAATCGGGACAAACCGCATTTGGGATGATGCTGTGATTTTACGCATCGGAATTTTTCGTTTCAGAGTTTTGGCGTTTGTCGCCTAATTGCGAATTCAGTTAGATGCACTAATGTGCATATTGAAGTCATTCTACACTGCAGCACTGATCCAATCTGAATATATAGATAAGAAAAGTGAAATATGTCTCATGATAAATTGCCTAATACATATTTTATTAAATATATCCAGAAAAAAGATTCATTTCGTAAGTCGGGAAAAAGAATTTTTTGTTACATTCTCTGTGCTATCTGAGGAACTTTCAAAACAAAAAACAATTATGTTCTATTTCCTGTAACTAAGGAAAAAAAATGTTTACATATAGTATTTCATCTAATTTCTTTATGTAAATAGAACATATATACATATTAGTTTAGGCAATTAAATAAATTGTATATAAAGCTTTTATATCAATAGAATATATCTATTTTAATCTATTTATATCTTTCATTTTGTTGATTAATATCCAATGAAAAATATATTCAGACATAGCTTAGATTGGCTGAGTTCAGTTAGCGCTAGTTATCTCGCTAAAACTGCGGAAGTGTGCCAATTTTCTAATTTTTTATCCTTGTTTCCAATTAATGAAGATTTATTTTAATATTATTTGTATCATTAGAATGATTTGTATCATATATATTTATATATTTTTAATATCTTGATTGTATATATTTAATACAAAAGAAAAATAATTGAAATGATTAGCGAAGCCAAAATGGCACTATCGGCGTTTTTTAGTGTCTACATTTATATTAAATTTCACACCTTTACGTCGATTTGTGTACAATGACTTTAACGTTCATTAAGCGCATCCAATCAAATTCGCTATAAGATTGTCAATATACCCTGATAGCAAAATGTTAACAATTTGAGGTCGAATTAGCAGGAAATTCGATTAGATTTTGACTACAAAACCATAGCCATCTGTGTCCGTATTTGGCTATGAATTTGACGACAAAGCTTGCTGACAGGCTATGCCAGCAGATTGATGACAGAAACCGAACAGAGTCTGCTCGAATCAGGTTCTATTTTCAATCTGTTCTCAATCTGTCGTAAGATTATGTAAGACTGCTCAGTTTCTGCTACTAATCTGCTAGCATAGCATGTGTAGCAGGCTTCATCATATAATATTTCTAACAGCAATTTACTGACAATGTCAGATAATACAAACAATTTGTTGCCTTTCTACAATCAAAAATTGGTAGCAGGCTCTGCTCAAAATCTATCTCACAGGCTTTGCTATTAGGGTAGTTATCCGATTCTGCGTGAAACCCCCCCGAAAAATTTTAACACGAGCAAAATGAGGAGATACGATTGCAATAACTTCCAAGTTATCGCCGTCAGATCATCAGATCGGATTGCCTCGACTGATAATACAATTTTAAACTACCCACCGTCGACTTCGCTGATTCTATTATTTCGTAGACAGTATGCGATCGTGCGCGGTAGCGACTCGTATAAATTAAATCACACAGCGTTCTACCGGTTCTGCCTGTTAAATAGACGGATTTGGAGCAGCTTGTCGTAACGGTTACCACCTCCGACATCTCGCTGCTTGACATTTCTCTATATAGCGAATGAGAAAATGAGATAAGTGGGCGGACGAAACCGATTGAAGTTGACACCGGCAATGATTAATCGATAAATAATTTTCAGCGGGTCCGAAGGAACGCGTCACTTTAAATTGCAAATCATATTTGGACTTATGACGGATCCGACGAAGAAGCATTGTTCCCGCGAGATCTCAATTTTCACAAGGGACGGAGATAAAGAAAGAAAGAGAGAAAAGAAAGGAAAAGATCTCATACAAAGGAGGAACGTTAATTCATTGGCCGTCTGATTTTGTTATTTATTTCGTTCCGCGACATAAAGGCCACGACGCGTCGATTACCTTGCCTGGGCACGATTGGAAGATACCTACGTCAATGATATAGCAGAAGGGAGGAGTGAAAGAGAGATCGAGAGAGCTATCACTGTGCGTGTGCGTGTGCGTAACGGGGCTCCCAAGCTTTATTAAAGGCGCACGTCTGCGAGCAATGAGGCTAACGTGTCAATTAATATCGATTATATTTGCGATCTCGCTACGGTGATCGTCAATTAGCGGGCCCAGATAATGATCGGTAGCAATTAAGCCGCGCGGCAAAGAGCAAAGAGCGCGGACGTACCACCTGGACGAGTTCCCCTTCAAAACAACGTCACGGTGACTCCTTGGCACCGAATAATACCCGATGCGTGCTGTCTCTTGACAGCTATAATGTAGCAATTTATATTTTTATATTTTTGATTAAGGGAGTTTGTCAAGCCGCTATCAGCACCGATCTCTCAAACGGTGATCTCTCAAACGGTTAGCTCGAATTGTTGCGCTTGAAAAAGAGTTATAAAGCATGTTAAACTTTCGAAATCTTAAATAATATTAATACGTCGATTTAGTACGTCGCAATAGAATATGAAATGTTATATTCTTTTTATTCATTGTAATCATAAATCGATAACCTTTATGATCTTAAAAAATTAATTTTGTTCGAAAATTGATTTTACCATCATTTGCGTCTTTTTCATGCGACTTTTATCAATTTTATTTAAAGCATTTTTTTCTACAAAAATAAAAAATTTTGGGATCCATTAAAATGAGACTCTGTGTGTGTATATATTTTTTTTCCAAAGTGAATCCGAACCGATAACTTATGTGTGCCATTTAAAAATTAAATTTCCCATCGATGTGTTAAATAAATGAGATTATAGTAAGTACTAAGAATTTTAGAAGACTCACTCACCGACGTAATCCGGCGTACCAAGAATCTCTCGGACTTCAGTGCCCTCGAGAATCACTCTCGAAATCTCGAAGTCGCATAGCTTAACGTCGCAATCCGGAAAGGAGCCCATCATGACCAGATTTTGAGGCTGTAAAGAAATCAAGGAAAAAAAGATTTCTACGCACACATATAATGTATGACAAAAATGGAAATGTTTTCTACCTTCATCACCCTGATTTTTTAAATAAAAATTTCCGAGGCACACGAGAATGTGCATAAATTATGTTATACTTATTGCTAATCGATTGTCAATATTTTGTATTTAAAAAAAAAAAGATAAAAGAAATAATGTTATAAAAAAACAGAATTTAAATTTAAAATTTAAAAAATTTTCCTGACGATGAGTATCAATAAAATTCCATGAAAATCTTCAATTTTCGAAGATAAGAGAGAAATTCTTGAAAATTCCGGATTTTCAAGGTAATAAACACTCTGTATCTAGATATATGAGATTAGTATTATATATTGATACAACTTTCTTAATTTTTTCTACTTTCTTATTTTTTTACTTAATAAAGTTGATCTGTTTAATTTCTGACAAGCTAAACTATTAACCGCCTCATCGTGCAATTAAATCACCTTGCAAATCTTATCTAGGAAACAGATACCTAGTTTTATGGACATCGCGTTCGTATCTCGAAGAGTTCAACTATCTATCGCCGGTTTTATTGCGGTCGTAACCAAAGGGATGCGATCGGTCTTCCGCATGTTCGCGCAGATAAGGGCGCGCGAGAATATTAACGGCGTGAGGAAGCGATTTCTGTATCACGTTACAGAACGCCTGGTATCATTGCCGGTTCCGCTGGTGAATGGAATTTCGATGTACGCGCGTCGTTTAGATTACAGAACCGCGATACTATGACCGCGCTTCGACGATCGTTTCTGAGATGCGCACGAAGATCAATACATAGTGCATTCTTCCGCATCCGGTAATCGTCCTTTACTTCGAATTCCATGTTCGTTTCGAGAATGACTCCGATATATCTCGCGACAGAGAGAGACAAAGGAGAGTTCAATGAGCGCAGTGCGGGACTCAATGACCCAGCTGGTCACCTTTGATGCGCCTACACGAAGAGAACTATCTTAAAATTCAACCTGAAAATATAATAGTTGCGGTACAATATTTTAAAGATTTTTACCATACACTTAAAAATTAATCAATCTTATTTTATATTTTATTGTAGTTTTATTAATAAATGAGAGAAATTTACATAAAATTTTGCGAAATGTCCCAGAACCACCATATTTTCGGAGTAAACTCTAAGACAAAATTCTCTCCGTGTAGAGACCTTTTAATAAGAGTCTGGAAATGAAGAATTACTTTTAATTGAGCTGCTATATTTTAACAATTCCTGAGAAAAAGAAAGAGTAGAAGATAGAAATAGATAGAATAATAAAGAGATAGAATAATAAAGAGAAAGAAATAGAGAAAGAGAGAAATAGATACAACGGAATACCAAAGAGAAGAAAGTAAATGTATCTTCCTATGTTCTTTTTCCTCGCAGATTTGTGTTAAAATTACTACCCTGCATATACAAAACTGCTCGTGTCCAGACTCTTATTGGAGGATCTCTAGATGTGCTATTTTTATAATACGACGATCTGATAAATAGTAGTATCTGTTATCAATATAAATTCTATCTCGATGCCGGTTACAACCGGGTTGCTGTATTCATTACGACGAAGCGGTCAAATCGGTCGTAAACAAGGGAAATAATTAGTCGCGAAAGTCATCGGACTGGCATGATATTATCCCAAGATAATTTATAAAAACGTATCAGGTATGAAGGGTAAGGAGCATACGAACTACTTGCGCTAACGATTTGCAGCGGATCGTACCGTTCAAAGACACGCCGACAATCCAATTACCATAAATCGTCAGTAGTAACCGGCATGTAATGAAGGTCGCTGACTACCGAAGGCTGCATTATTATAATTGCTGACATAATCTAGATCGCAACAATCTCGATTTGACATATTTTATATTCTATATATTGATTAATATCGCGGCTTTCACCAATCGTTAAATCATTCGATTGAACACTAAGAGAAAAATGTTTGATATTTATAACTATATATGATTGCACATTAAAAATAATTGTAAAATAATTACAGAGTTAGAAACTCTATTTTTATAATTTTACTACTATAATGTTAGTAATAATAATTATAATATTTAATAATAATTACATTTTATAATTCTATATATAAAAAAATACTAGTTGTAAAAGAGTTCTAAATCATCCTTTGATTTTTACATAGACGGAGAAAAATATTTGATTGAATTAACTGGAATTTTGATGATCAATGAATGATCCGGAATTTTGGAGGGGGTTGAATCTACTAGAGTTTTGATAGAATTCTAAAATCAGAAATCTAGTAGTTTTTACCAAGATTCTGGATCGTTCATCTTTTCCATCAGAATTCCAGTTAATTGAACCAAACATTTTTCTCCGTGTATAAATTTATTCAGAAATATTGACATTTATTCTTTAAAATAAAGGTCATCATGTTCAATAATTAATTATTCGCCATTATATGACCAAATCCGGCAACTAGCAGACTAATGGCGAATGATTTATTGAACATGATTTTTATTTTGAGAAATTAATTGCCGTTGTTTCTGAAAAAATCGAAGGGTAATTCGCAATTTTTTTTGATAACTTTATTTATATTTATAGTTATATACAGTTAACATCGAAGATTATCATGAATCATAAAAAAAAATAATTATATTTATAGTTTTTTTCGGCGTAAAAAACTATAAATATAATTATTTTTTTTTAGTAACGTTATAATAACTATGAAAATAGAGTTCCCATAATTATTTTATCATACAATTAAAGACACAAATATCAAACACTTTTTTCAGTGAACAATCTGACCAATGAATGCATGTACATCGCATGTATTCGCAAGTGGAGCAACAACTCGATTGAGCAAGATACCATAACGTGGTAACTATCCGTAGGTGTCAATGTATAAAGATCGTTCGTTTTCTTTTTTCATGGTAAATAGGAGCATGCTTATCGAACGTTCGGCTCGTCTGAAGACAAAGCGCGACGGAGGACGACCCTTTTTCGAGCGTCGTCGGCGTTCGGCTCGGTCAGCATCATCATCGCTTTAGCGGGAGGAGCCTTGGGCATTTTTACGTAGGCGCGCCTGAATATTCAAAGTTTCTCTTGGCCACGCGTGCGACTAATAAATAATGACAAAAGACATAAAAATAAATCCCGCCGGCCCTCGGAGATACGTAATTCCCTCGACGGAGCCATTACGTGGTGGGAATATTACGCGGCTGTGCTCTTTGCACATCGGACTTTACAGACGCAATAATATCGCACAGAAGTTTGCAAATGCGTGCGACCGAATGACAAGCAGGCCACACTAATGAGAAGACTATAAAGAATAATGCGACTCGCAATCACGCTCACTAATCAAAACGGCAAACACCGCCCATCTTCGTCTGCTGTTCTCGATCTTCTCGTTGCCTTTTTCAAGAGATTTATTTTCCGCCAGATCTCGTTTTTCCGTGAAACGACTGTCGATTGAGCAGATAGTGCGAAGTAATTCTCATTCAGGCCGGTCTGCTGCTTGAGAACTCGAAGAGATCGGATGACGCGATCAAACGTAGTGCGTTGTACGCGAATCCAATTTACAATGAAAATAGGAATATTTCACATGAGCATTAAAAAATACATTAATGAAAGTACTTCCCATCACTTTAAAAACGCTACGAATTAATTCCAACACCTAATACAATGCTCTTCATGCCCCAGAAATAATAATCAATTATTTAGACTATGATATTGAACCTGTAGAAGAGATTTTATTCTTGATCCCGTATTGAAATTGAATAAATATCTAATTTTAGAAACATTTAAACAAATACTTAATTTTGTAGAAATATAGATTAGGCCACTGAGTAAGCTCTTCAATTTAGAATAAAAATGTCCAGTGACATTAACATAAAAAAAATAAACATATATTTCATATATACGAGTGAAATTGTACGTTAACTGTTACATTTTGACCTTTTAATTAATCACATCTATATAAATTTCGCAAGTTGCAAATGACGAATCCGGAGTCTGATCTCAGCGATCACCTTGAGCGTGTGTTTTGTTAATCAATTTCTTTTAACATTATGACATTGGTAAATATCTGATGATCAGCTCTCCGCACTCTCAAGAACGATACGATCGACAAACCCACACGGATTGATCGACGAAATCTTTTCGCGTTGATTAAACAGAAGTGTGGGCTCAAGCGATATGTCAAAGTCGTCTGATCGGTCAATTGAAATCATTTGTCCCCTCCGTGAAATAATTCAATATGAAATAATTCATATATTGCACCTGACTGAACCAAATCGTGGAAAGATCTAATATATCTCAGATATAAAATCGTATGCCATCAAGTGTTACAGACAAATTAATTATCTTTCGATGTATCTAAGTCTAGAGACCCTATAACAGTCTGGCTACGAAATGACAAACTTTTGATTAGTCCGTCGTTTTTGTTAACTTCAGGGAAACGTTCCAAAACTCAACTCTGTCAACTCCGAGTATCTGTTATCCTTGTTCAATATTCGGTAAACAATAAAGATAAATTGACAGAGACGGGTTTTGAAACATTGCCATAAGTTAGGATGAGTAAGATATTATAAATTAGAATGAGAAATCATGTATGAAAAGAGAGTACTCTCTAAATCTGAATCAGTGGATAGCCACTAATTACTCAGTGACATACTTAGCACTGCTAATCAGTGAAGTTTAACTAAAAAAGGGAGAATGTTTGAGCATTATATAACTAAAATACTGATTTGCACGTTAATTTCAATCTTCCAATACCAATATTCATTAAATTTAAGCACTAAAATAAGGTTAATTAGATCACATAATAAAGATTAGCTAGTAAGGATCTCATATTTAATTCACTGATTACCAGTGGCATACATGGATATCAGATTATCCACTGATTCAGATTTAGAGAGTATATATTAATAAATTACAAGTTATTTAATAATGGGCGATCGAAAGCATATATCTTCATCCGTTTTGAACTTATTATTTATTACAATTTTTTCTTTCCTATTTTACATTCGATTCGGCTCTTTTTCGAGTCATCATCAGCGAATTACGATTAATTTCTAACGGTCGTCGCAATAGATTTCGATTCAAGTTTGCAGCTGAGTACATCTTCAATTCGATGTTTGAAGATCGCAACAGTGTGTAATATTTTCTCTCACTCTTGTTTTGACAAAAGTGTTCGTGACCAGACTCTATTATAGAGTCTTTATCTAAGTCTTAGTCTAAGTCTTTATCCGAACACTCGATTCGCCGCTCTGCGTCGCGTTGCACGATTTCCCTCGCGCGCGAAATCTCGAGTTATCGACAGTTGCTCCGGTTATGGCAGGCCAAACGCGGGTATCTCACGGAGGAGGTAAGAAACCAGGTGGTGAATCACCGAGAGTGCGTGCACAATTGGCGAAGGAGCAGGGCGTGGCCGTCGTTTCACTGCAATGCAAGAAGCCGCGCGCTCCGTTTTCTTCTCCGCCTTTTTTTCCTCTCCTCCGCGTCGCGAACTCTTCGCGATCTTTCGTAGTGATCTCTCCGCTTGGTGCAATATCTCTGCGACGCGCTCCCGTAGACATCGTAATGTGGGCGATATCAGACTCAAATGGCATCCCGCGATGATCCGACACGAGATCAATGGTCTGTTCTTTCAAACTGAACTTCATCTTGTCTCCTTTTCTCTCCACGTTGGAGAAAAGGAGGAAAGATGAGTGATGGAGAGAAAAAGAGAAAAAATTTACAGTACAAAAAGTTCAATTGAAAAGAACTGATCTCAAGCTATGATTCCAATCATCTGTACTAATAATCTGTTTTAATTCTTTATGAAATTATTTCGAATGAATTTCGATCTTCGGAATTATTTCGTTCTTCTTAAAAAACATAATAGAAATCTAAAAAATATAATAATTAAATAATTCTGATCGAAATCCATTCCGAATAATTCCATAATAAGTGCTCTGATCCTCGTCGTTTTCTCTTTACATGGATTCTCCGTGGATTTTACGTGAACGTTTGGATGCAGCGAGATTCCTCATAGCTCTGGCGAAAATAAAAATTGGAGCTTAAAAGTTCAAATGTCAAGATGAGAGAACAACAAAAACGTAGGTAAATGAAGCAGGAGGCAAAAATTAAGACAACAAAACATAAAAGAAGACGCTTCAATTTTCGTTGTTCCATTTTTACCTCCTAAAAGCTTCGTTTCTGTTATTCTCTCCTTTGAAATCTTCGGTGTGAAACCCAACTCGAAAGAGTGAAATCTCACTCTTAAAAACTAACGACTGAGCCTTGACTCTTTTTGAATACTGGCTCAATTGTCACTCTTTGTCACACTCTTTAGAATCAGATTCTATTCCAAAGACTTCAGAAAGTACAGAAGTTCGATTCCGATTTTTATTTTCGCCAGGGTTTCTGTTTTTCCCCGCACGGTTCTTCGCAAGAAGAGAGAGGAAATCGCGCACGTGGAGCAAGGTTCGTTCAGAGTTCATGCGAGAACACTCAACAGCGCAGCTCCTTTTCTCTCTCTTTTCCTCTCACGTGCTATACCTATATGTCGCACCGCCAAATACGGCAGCGGCGTGTTTATGGAGCGCGGGAATAATGTTCACGTCGTACGCAACGACGCGTACGAGCACTCCGTCGAAGTGCTTACGAAATAAATCAGGTGGTACCCATTCGTCGGGAACTTGAGCAATGAGCAGCTCGTAGTAGGTCAAAGTTAATTTATTGCGTCATCCCTTCGCGCGATAAAACGTCAATCGACCCATAACTGATTCGCGCGATTAATTTCGCTCTTTGAATTAATCGCGTCGGTCGACCAAGGGTCGACCGGGACTCTTTGTTTCGCACGAGAGTAATCGAACTCTCGGTTTGGTGTAATGTAAATCGACCTTAGTTGCGCGCGAAGATTACAAATAAAAAATTCACAAGCGGACGTTGTCGAACGACGTCGAGTATCTCACTACTTTGCTCGAGGATGTCGCTCGAGCTGCTAAAGGCTCGACGATCTCGCTTTCTGTTCCTCCCTCTCTTTCTCTTTCTCTCTCCTTCACGAGCTACTCGCGCGAGGATAACGAGAAGGTATCTTCCCATCCGTAACGAGCGATTCCGACGACCTCGTTGAATCAAAATGCACTTTACGGTATGAAGCTTCTGCATCTCACAGCGTGTTGTTGTCGACAGCTTATTTTTTTCCGCTAATATCCATATGGTTTTATAACCTGGCACACGTTCACCTCGCAATGCTAATCCGGCTTGGTGTTGTTCATTGTGTTCTTTGATTAGTGAGTTGATGATAAAATAAAATGTGTGTAAAGCCAGAGACACACAATGCTATAAAAAGTTTTGGCGTTTTAACAATCAGTTTGAGTATCCTATATAATTACTTTGATGGTTCAACCAAATTATTGTCAGATCTGATGTAATGTAATTATTGTCAGATCTAGCTAAATTTTCAAATACTTCAAAATCGTTCTTTCTGTGTAAATACTTTATACAAAGAAGTCTTTAATATATACTAATTCAGTGCGAATGACCAAATTTATCATAAGAAGAATCTCAAATTAATTCATGCTATCATCATTCATGATATCATCTCAATAAAACGTTATGCTGAAATGATGATATATCTTTATATGGATACATAGAAACGCGGGCTTCTTTTCTCTGAACAGCGAATGAAATCAACACTGGTTGACTTGGAACAAAACATTGCTCGCGGAGGTGTCTCAAGTTTCGAGAGTTTCTTCGGCTCCGTTTTCCATCCTCGTTTATCGCTGCAAACATGACGTGAACCACAGCATCCTTTTTTTTTCTAGAATCTATACGTAAAAGCAAGTTCAATTTCCGTGGATGTCGAAACAATCCGTTACGTTTGCAATAGATTGAAAACGAGATAAAGCTAGCCCCGTGTATTCGATTTCGTTTGTGCTCGGATGGTGATTTTTATTCTTTCTTCTCGTTGAATCGCATCGCGATCGAGAAAGCCTTATGATCGACATCGACCGTACACAGCAATAAAGGGCAATTCCAATTGTTTCCAAGAGCTTATCGTTCGTCATTCCACACGATCGATAACGACTGATTGTAATTAAAACTCTCCTCCATGTAAACTCTTACCGTGTTAAAGTGATTCCTTAGTAAATCGAGTTACCAGTTAATCGAGAAATATTTAATTTTTTTTATATAATGAAATTTAAATACTTGAAATTGATATATGCAAAATTCTCTCGGTAGGTTAACGATGAAATAAAAGAGAAAAAAAATGTTGAAAATGTAACCTTTCGTATAATTTAAATAACAGATAAGGCTCGCAGATGCTTCTTTGACTAATTGCACACAAATCTTACCATAGACTTTTCTCAAAAACGAGATTATATAATAGTTTAAAAAATTACGATTTTAATGGTCACAAAAAAGTAATAGGTCAACGACCATTCTCGAAAAACATTTACATGCATAAATTTGGATATAAATTTAACCTCGAAAAGTAAACATAATCTCATCTTGTTTTCCTTTGATGAAGATGCAGTTCTTGATTTATTATCCATACTATTTCATTAAGATATACACGTAGTTTTAATATTTTATCCAAATTATTTGTAATAGATTGCAGATATTTGTAATTTTAAATGGGTCCTGGTGAGACACTTCAAATTTTCGCATTTTACTAAAGAACACTTTAAGTATATTATTTCTACAGAACGTCCATTATTTAAAATCGAACATAGACATAATAAGAATAGAATTACATATTTTCCTAAAGTAATCGCTATCAGTTTAAACAGAGTGACGTATCTTGAATTATGTCGCTCTGTCTTTCTCTTTCAACAGCCATTTAATTATTAAAATTAGTGGTATCACATCAAGTGGAACAAATTCGACAATTCGAGAAGTCACACATGGATCAAGTTATTTATGAAATTTCCCAGCATTTTCCTCGTGCTTCCTCGTCATGTGCAAGCACAGAGAGAAAACAAAATTTCTGGCGGCGCAATCGATTCCGGGATCCGGATACACGAGAGAAACGTGACAAGTTCGCGTCGACCTTTTATGGGTCGAACTTACCTTGATGTCCAAATGGGCGATATTTCTCTCGTGGAGGTAGGCGAGTCCTTCCACTAGTTGCCGCACAAAGTGTACGACGTCACCTTCAAGGGGCACCAAATCGCCGTCGATGAGCGTCTGTAGATCGCCTCCGGGCGCACTGAAAAAAAAAAAAATCATTGTTTCTTAAGATAATATCAGAGATGAATGGAAATCACATCACTAAGCAAACTATCGTTATTATTCCTGCTTCATAGTTCATTATTATTCCTGCGCTGTTCCTCTAACAGTAGTGATAATTAATATTGCTAAAATTTGTGTATGTAAAACGAAATATTAATTTAGAAAAAAAAAAGAGAATAAAAACGTAGTACTTACTATTCCATGACTAAGATAATTTCCTTCGGCGTCTCGTAGACATCGTGCAACCTAACGACACGTGGCGATTGCGAGCACAGAGACAATAGAGCGATCTCGTGTCTCAGTTCCGCGCTACAATCGGCGTTGAATCGGTTCCTAGACGAGTACTTGGCTGCGTAAAGTGTGCCGGTCGATCGCGACCTGCAGCGATAGACTCTCGCCCACTGACCGCTGTTAAGTATAACACAAATCCTTCGTTAATATTTATACGAGAAGAAAAGAAAGGGAAAAACATGTAGACCCTCTCCAGCAAGATGTAACCCTGTGATATTCCATATATTTTAATCTCAAATCAACAGTTGAAAAATCACTGGAGATAAATTGTATAAGATATGGACCGACGCGCGCACGTGCGAGGATAAAATGAAGCGTAAAATGATGGAGAGTGACGGTACAGTTTATATTTGCAATTGTCTGTTGCTCGTTCGATCGGATGTTCCGATGCAGCTTCAACATTAACATCGATTGGCTTTGCGTTTTCACAATGAATTCATTTTATCCTTGAAAAACAAGTCGATGCCCGAACGCTACCACCTTCTCTGGCATCTTTTCTCTCTGAGTGACGTTTCTTCTCTCTTTCCTCCACTCGCATTCTTCTCTCCGAAAAACGCTCCGTTTCCAGAAGACTTTCAGTCATCACCGATTTGCTGTACAGAATATTTTCTATGGAATATTATTAATTTTATTTTCTATTCGATATCATCGCGGGAACCTTTTGGTGTTTTATTTTCGACTTTCCTTTCATGAGAATTTTGTTTGCTATTTTTGACGACGTTCCTCTCAGTATTTTGACAATGTTCTATTCGCAGCGCTCTATTATGGATGATGGACGCTCTATTATGGAATGATCCATATTATTAACAATCGCGGGCGCGTTCTTCATGGTGCTAAGAATCTTGTACCCGCCATCGAGGATTCCGGTCGTCTCTTCGGCAAGGTCGACACAGCGGCGCCTGGCAAGGCTGTGCCTGTAATGCGTACCTCACGTTTTCACCCGTGTTCAAGTAAGCAAGCGCTTTCATCCACGGGAGAGTGTGTTACATAAACGACGATGAGTCCATAAGATAAAATCATAGACGGTTATACCATTAACTTTCTACATTGAAATCATAAATATCCTGATGTTCTATTTTTTCCTCCGTTCAAAAAGTGGACGAAGGACGAGGAGTCTTTATGAAATTTATTTATGGTTTTTTTTATATTTTTGGTTCGTAATCGATTAATTAAAATCTTTAAATTAAAGGAGGAAGGGTGATTTCATCGAGTTTAATTGTAAGATCGAGAGCCGGAAGTTACGGTTGGGGTCGCGTCCAGTGAATTGCCACGTAAAACATGCCTCGCGTGCAAATTGATGGCGACTCATCGCCGCGGCAATATTCGCGTCCTTTCGCGGTCGCGAAGATAAGGATAATGAGCATCTGATAGCGCGCCACGCAATTAACTTTAATCGATTCCAATTTTAAGGCCGCGCGCCGGTGTACCCTGAATTTTTCCACCCCTCCCGGATCCCGGAGAGATATCCGATACGTAAAAGCGCAAAGACGAAGGAACAAAGGAAGCGACGCCAGACGAAGAGGGCAATATACGCCGTAATTTTTCCTGCCCTTTACCTCGGGACTCAAGGTTCGTTTCCAAAAGTAATTACCGCGGGCACAGAGTGGGTATTAAAGAACGCGCGCGCTCACACATATATGTACACAAAGAGTTGGATCGACGAGACACACGTCTAGCCGCCGGGATAATACCCGCTGTATACGGCGCAACGATTAAAGCATTTGTTATTATTAAAGATCGGTACGGCGGTGTAATAATAGAAAATTGGATTTTAGCGATTGGTCGCGTAATGACGGTGATGAGGGAAGTGTTGAAAAAATCAAGCGGAAGACTCGCGGCTAAATAATTTATGAAATTTTTTTTTTTGCGCAAGGCAGCTTCGATTTTTGCTTCCGTTAATTGTAAACGTAGATAAAAAGTGTCTTAGTCGCTGAGAATTGTTTCAATTTGAGTTGCTGATATTTTAGATTAAACCTATTCTTGCAACCAATTTGAACGTTCTGCTCTAAAACTTTTAGAGTGAATTGTCACTCTAAATAGATACTCGAAATTTCACTCTTAAAGAATGAAAATTAAATCACTTCTTTTTCAAGACTTAATTTTCATTCTTTAGAGTGTGATTCCACTCCAAAGAATTTAGAGATAATATAACATAATTATTTTTATGATATAAAACAAAATTATTTTTAAATCTGTATTTAACTGCACTTTTAAATGTTTCAGGAAAATTTTTTTCATGTGTTACAATAAGAGTGGTCTATTTCCCCGGATGTAAAATTTACATATCGGTACCAATATTATCATTTTATCGTTATAGGGTTAATCAATAGAAGTGTCAATCTCAATTTTTATTATTTATACATGAAAAAATATAGAGGAGGAGGGGGAAAGAAAATTCATACAGTCGATACGTAAGACGCATAATCGCAACAAATTCACACACAAATATCTCCGCAAACATCGCGATTATGTCTGCAACTCGGTCCTGGGGCTATTTATATACGTATTATGCGAGACGCCTTTGTGCTCGCTGCAGCAACAGGTAAATCAGCTTCATTAGCGATGCAAACGCGCTGCGAGGAAATCGCGATGGTTGATATCGGGCGCGCGCATGAAGTTATCAGTGCCCACACCGACGTTAACTAAGAAATTAAAACGATGCATTAACATATCCATGAATATGAAAAGCCTTAAAGTCCATAGGAGTGAATTCTCGCGCCTCTCGCTCGCGCGTTCTCTTGTCACACCTCGAAAGGGAGGCCACTGTATCTGTTTCGGTTAATAACCGTGCGATCGATACCGTCCCGATTAATCAATACCCTGCCGAGAAACCGGTACTGTCTCTTTATATATATATGACGTTGTATCCGATATTTATTGATTTATTTATTTATTCACTTCGTTGAGACATACATGACGTGCAAACGCGACGAACTGAGCGAATTGCTTTGAGTCCGAATCTGCTTTGACACACTTAAAATTTCCAGATAATGATAACAATCGGCACTTTACATTTCGAGGCTTAATCCTCCGACGCCAAAATCCGTAACACAGTTACTGACGCTGGATCTGTAAAATTTATTTATTTAATTTATACTATTTAAAAGACTAATTTTCAAACAACTAAAATAACATATTATAATTTATATAACAAAGAATGAATACTAAATATATTAATTATTGAGAATTTTTGTGAAAATAATATATATATATATATACGACGAAAATTATATACATATATCAGTCGAATTTGAAAGAAATTTATAATTGAGTGGTCCGGTAAACCCATTATCAGCTTTGGAGAGTTAAAACAAATTCGACATTATTATTCAGAAAATATTCGTTGCACACGCAGGAGTCATTAAATCAATCAATTTTACAAAAACGAAAGCCCGACGACAAGATAACGACACGCGAGTAAGTCACGAACGGCGTCCCACCCGTAAACGCCTGCGTGCGTGCAACAGGCGCATTTCGTGCGACTCTAAATTAAATTATTAGCGCGAGAGAAATTGCAGGTTGGACAATTGGTGCCCTATTACAGACGACCCGTCACTACTGATCGTCGGTGATCATTACGAGCCTAATTCGCGCGGCGATTAGCGGCGATGCAATAAATATGATTAATGCGCGACGCGCGTCACGTATCGTTGCGTATATTGCTACCGTGCGTAAAGCTTTGACAAATTACGCGTCGCATCCGAGGGCGATTAATCATTGTGCGTGGCTCGTTGCATGCGATGCGAGCCGCGACGAAGAACGTTGGGAGTAAATAACGCGCGACTCGTGAAACTGCCAGCCGATTTTTGTAAGAAGTTCATTTAGAAATTCAGCACATTCCGGATTTATTATTAATCCTTCGGAGCTAAGGATGCACACAGAAAAGTACATTAAATGTTAATTACTTGTTTAAGGTTAAAGTATTTTTAAAAAATGCATGTATCCAAATTTAATTTCATCATAAGCATCAAATTTATTTTCAAAATTCAATAGTATTAAATTAAAACAAATTCGATTTAAGTACTTCGATTTACTATCGAAGAAAAAGTTTTATGACAAAACTCATTTTTTGATAAAATTTTATAAAATTCTTAAAAAAAAAATAGATTCTTATTGAGATAAATAATAGTGAGCTAAAATTTGTAATAAGTACACTTTAAAATTTTATTATCAAAAAATATTCTTTATTAAAGATAACCTTGACTAAAAAGACTAAAAAGAAAAAAGTAAATTGAGTAATTACTTTTCTTACAAAACAGTAGATTTTTTGTGCGTGGATCTATCGGACTTACTCAATTATGAATCTCTTTATAAAAAATGATTAAGCAATTCAATTTTCTTTATGTACATCCGCAATTCTTTTTGAATTATTTTTATTATTAAAATATACTTAATATTCATTCTATACAAGGCATATCATTTTGGTTCCTTGAAATTAATTGATGTCTCTTAATTAACATAAATTAATTGGAGATCCAGCATCAGTAATTATGTCTTTGGCGTTAGTTCCAAAGGGTTAATTTCTTTTCAATCTATATATTAATCTATATATTAATACAAAAAACACATATATTACATTTTTCAATCAGTGTTTTATAAATTCATATTAGATAAATCTCGCAGTTTCCAGTTTGCACGACTCTGAAGAGTCGTATTAAGAATCGTATCGTGAACCAACTTACCTTGCAAACGGTTTCGGATCGATCTCGTAGTGCTCTGTAATAGGTCCCGTCTTGACCACCCTGGCGAGCTGCGTCTCCTGGACAAGGACTAATCCCTCCTTCACGTGTTTCTCACTCCACTGCACCCTGCATCTTCCTCTGCATCTTTCCTCATTGATCGCTCGATCATTCCGCTTCGTCTTCGCGCATTTCGCCGGGGATGCTTGCAAGCTACGACGTTGCGGTCCAGGCGACGTCTTCCTCATGGATGACATTGTGGGCGCTTGATGACTCGACTGATAGATCATGGCAGCTGGATCGTGGACTTGGTATAATATCGTGTATTAAAAAAGAACACGCGTATATATATATACATGTACAATATACGCAGTGGAGACTTTAACGCTTGGCGCACTCGCGGTTTCACCTAATCTCTCCTTCCTCTCGCAAATTTTCGCAAACTTCGAGCGATCTATCCAAGCGCGATCTATCCAACCGCGCCACTCCGACGTCCAAGCTCTCCGTTGGACTCGCGGACCCGCGATCTCGATTCGGACGATTCGATCCGCACTCTCGCTTTCGATTTTACGATCTTACGGCCTGCACTCTTCGCGTTCGATCTCCTCTCGATCGGCCACGCACACGGAGCGAGCCGAAGCGCGCGGTGTCATTCTATCATCGAGAAGGCAACGGCTCTATCTCGCTGTGCGATCGATGTCGATCTTCACATCTTGCGGCCGCGCGCGTTAAGAAAGAGAGAGGGAGAAAGAGAAGAGAGACAAGAGATCGCGTGGCTCACGGTCCAGCGCCGAGTCTGTAACTGGCCGCTGCTGGACCGGAGTCAACGAGAGCACGAATCTCCTTCCGCGCGCTCCTCTCCGATTCGTTCTCTTCCTTCTTCGCGCGTCGAAGAGCACGCCGTGAGTCCGACACTGATACCGACACTCCGGCCGTCTCTCTGAACTCGCCTCCCCTCGATCCTCCCGCATCCTCCTGCCCGCGACTCTCCTTCTCCAGGGTCAGCTGGAAATCCTCCTCGCGGTCTGACTTCGTAATTATAGGTGAACATGAAATAGCGCTTCAATATGTAAATAAAG
Organism: Acromyrmex echinatior; assembly: GCF_000204515.1. The sequence goes on along the minus strand of NW_011627095.1, from coordinate 206,111 downwards.
TAGCGGGACTCATTGTTCCTCTCGCGCGAAAGAAAGAGACGAGACTCGTGCGCTTTGACGATTGCAATTTTATTACCGATATCTATAGATATATAATTCGCAGTGAAATTATCCGCATTGTATTATAATTAAACGCAATACATCTGTCTTCTGTAGTTGAAATAGTGTACGCTTTTGGAACTTAATGTGAGATAGATATATGCTTGAGATTGATGACAGAAGCGAAAAAGGGAATTCTAGTGCAACAATAAAAAAACAAATTTAATACATATTTATATTATATATAATACAAAATATTAAAAATAATTTCATATAAAGAGTAGAGGAAAGTGAAAGCATCGACTGTGAGTTTTTGTGATCGAATCCCTCGGTCGAACTTTTATGCGCTACATTTCAAGTAGCTTGACATGAGGACCTATTTAATCGGGCTAACGACCGGTCGATAGGCCACTCGTAGAATAAGAGCCAACTACTGTATGTGCTACTTTTAAATAGCGTGTCCCACTGCCCACTCAGTCCTCGAAACGTCCTACTTTTTTGAGCTTGCGTTCGCGGTATTCGTGACACCTTAAAAATTAAAGAACAGCGTTTAATTAGGTGTCTGAACCTACGCGATATTGCCGCTTGGCTGAGTCTTTAAACAGTTTATGATTGTTGGGAATTAATCAAGCTGTGACGTTCGCGAGTCGATCAAATCCAAGACACCAAGAATATCTCAACTGTCGATGGGCATCACGGAAGTGTCAGCACAAAGAAGCATCCTCGATCGCGTTACAATTGACGCGCATGCAGGAGTCATTTCGGATGGAACCTGAAAAGGAAGTGGCTCTTCGCGTGTCAGAAATTCTTTTTTCTTCTTCTTCATCCCCGTACTCTCCTGGAGGACATCTATGCTGCGATCACTGTACGACTGGATTCCACCTACGTCAGAGAAGATACTCCACAGCATCACCGTCGTCACTACTACACTGCCAGAAATGGCGCTGCGAATACAACTAAAAGTAGCAGCAGCAACAACGATGACACTGATAAATTCGCATCCAGTTCGGGAAGAAATGGAAGAAGCAGAAGAAGAAAAAGTTGTTTTGTTACAATTAATATTATTTAAAACATCGTAATGATTGTACAGATTGTATAATCGTTCAAAACTTTTCGCTTCAAATGATCCATTGTTGAAGTTATGGATTAAACTTTATATATGTAATTTAATAAGCTTCATTAGAAAAAAAGTATTGTTCTAAGAGTTTTAATCGAAATTTAAATTTTCCAAAGTTCAAGTTTCAGACCCAACAATGTTCGGTTTATTTAGAATTTTATATTGTATTTTTATATACAGAAACAAGAGCTCGAATAATGTTCTCCTACCTCTTCAGTTAAAAAATATATTAATTTATGTTAAATTAATATAGAATGAGAAAGCGAAAGAGAGAGAGAGAGATATTCATGACAATTAAAAGATATCGGTTCATAACGAGTTTCAATATCCCACCAGAGATGGAATAGATTGTCTTTTTATTCGCATCTCCATCGGAGGAGGAGTTCTGCCCGTTTCAGGAAGAGATCCGTGTAACCAGATCGACCTTTAACTTCTCTTGTTACAATAATGGACTGGTCGAAGGGCCGAGTAATTGGAAATTACCGTGTCGTCGCGCATGGTGGATCACGAGAGCACTCTCAAGAGCGCGCCAACAAAAATGCGTCCACATTGGCGTCGGGCACGCTAATGCTTGTTCCTATCAATACACTTCAATTTTCGTCTCAGTTCAATTAACTCTTTATTTTTTTCTAAAAATATATAAGGATGAAGAAGTTGAACCGAGTTAAAATTAATGTACACTGAAGAAATGGACATAGAAATGGACATCGCCAGAAAGTGTCTTTCTGACAATGGATTTATCGAAATAATCGCAGGATCGTTCGGGATAATCCGGAATAATCTATTCCGATCTTTAAGCACGTGAAAAAGTAACAAAAGTCGAGAGAAAAATCTTCGCTGGTGTCGCAAAGAGAGTCTCTCAATTCGACCTTTTCGTGAATCGACTCCCGCACTCCCATACCACTGCGGATGAGAGAAACAAACACGCATGGTTCTCGGCGCCATCGGAGAACGGAGGTCGGCCGATTTTTCGCGTTTGGCGCAAACATTTTCGCTCTTTATGCCGGACGCGAGAGATAAGTGCGCTTGTAAAAGCGTCAATGTGTTAATGAACGCGCGAGGAGGCCTTCAAAGTTTTCATCACTTCCCGGAAATGTACCTGAGGTGTCGATCTGACAATGAATTCGATTATCGCTCGTTATGGAATGTGTGGATTATCGCAAATATTTCGAAATAATTGAATCGATAAGATTCATTTATTTCGCAAAAAGGGCACGAATTATATCAAAATTTTCAAATTTTCACGTTTAATAAGTAGTAACGAAAAACTATTTAATTTCGGTTCCAGTGAAATATAAGTATGAATTTTGTCATACGTTACAGATACTTGATGTTGTAATTTATCACAGGTTTGATATTTTTGAAAATAAAATAATTAAAAAAAATATATCAAACCTGTAATAAACTACAACATTTCTGATGTAAGAGATAAAAAAGGTATTAATCTTGTGAAAATTTCAAAACACAAAAACTTTGAAACTTGCATTATTATTTTGCTTGAAAACTATAGAAATATTGTTTAAAATCGAAACTAAAAGGTAAATGCACTCTTTCTGTTACTTATTGCTCATTTTCAATCTATTTTAAACCACTAGAATAAGATTTACCAGACGTTCCCGTTTTCCGAACAGTATCCGAATTGAACTTTGTGTTCCCGGAATGTCTACGATTTTCTTTAAATATCTCCGAATTTGTCATTTGTTTTTTTTTAGTTATTGGCACAAGAATGATATTGTTATAACTTATTTTAGTAATAGATTATATTAAATATATCCAAGACTGCTTTAATATCTCACGCTATCTCGAGTAATCGGTTAAGCCATCCGTTCGTCAAGAACACCGAAAGTACAGTTTTCTTCGTAACGTCATGGAAAAGTGGAGCTGAGTTCAACGCCATGCATCGCGTGGGACTAATGGTAATTAGGTTGGACCTGAATGCACAGAAGATATTGAGGAGAAAGTGCCGCTGTATTTGCGGATGCTCATAATCGAGAGAAGCTTCCACGCCTGACAGAATTTGCCACCGATATTGCAAAACTGAATCAATGCTTTGGAGCTTTGTATCAAATACATCGATATACCATGTACCTTGTAAATTCGATACCAATATAATTGGCGACTTTCAATAGAATATAGAACTATTAATAATATATATATCATTCCTCGTTCTCCCTCTTCCTCTCTCTCTTCCCAATTATCCGTATATAAATTGAGATAAATTTTTCTTAATTGAGGAATTAACTATCCTTTATATTTCGCGTCGAATAAGGCTCTGATTATCGGGGTGCAAATCTATGCTGGCGTAAATGGCAGACGCGCGTCATTCGCGCGAGTCGAGGTGCGCTGAAAGGAAAGGAAAAAAGAAACTGGTTCGAGCTGGTCGTCAAAGGTAGGTTCGAATCGCGAATAGACGAGTGGCTACCCATATCCTTGGCACGATCCGTGCCGGCGGTGGCGATCTCGCTTGGTGCTAATTGCTGGTACTAATTGCTTGTCACCGCACTCGTCGCGGTGCCGGGATACTCGCACGTATTCGCTTCTACGTACGACACCGAACACTCTTGGGGATACGAGGCACGCCGCATACGCGACACGATGACTGTCGATTCCGACAAAGGACCGACAAAGAACATTCCGCGAAAGTTTGCACAGACGGTGTCTCATGGGTCTTTACGCGCGCGATACGCGAAATGCTCGCGCGAGCGCGAAAGCGGAGGCCGTTGGCACTTTGTCGCTGCCGAGGTCCTCGGCGATTTATTTCTCCGGACATGAGACACTCGGATAATCACACGACTGAGATCCCACGGAGATCGCCTTCGTCTTCACGGAATCCCAATGTCGCGATATTGATTTAAGAGGAAATCGGCTCAAGTGGATCTTATTGTGAAACGATCCTCGCGCGAATTAGAGAAAATAAGATTTTACCTAATATTTGCGTGCGCAGAAAAAGGAATACTGTCAATTGATTGCGTTAAACTGAATGTTTATTTTATAAGTGTTGAAAGTTTTCTTCGAACACCGAAAAAAAAATGTGAGGGTGCATTATTTGGAATTCTGATTAAAAATAGACAAATCAGAATTTTCTAGTCCATTTTATTATAATTTCATTTGAGATAAGATTAGAATTCTGACTGATATGATTAAAATTTTCTGGTTCTTTTTCAATTAGAATGTTTTCTCACTGCACCGATTGGATACTTTTAGATGTAGAGGAATAGTCATTTATTCATTTCAACTAGGGTTGTCATACATACCTTTTTCTATATACACCATAGATACCATCCTCCTTTTTTAAGATGTTTAGAGATGTCTAGGAGAAATTTATGAAAGCATCTAGGTTTCAGAGAATCTTCTAAATGTTTTACTTTGACTCTTCCCGCGCTACTCTATATTAGTCTGATTTATAAGTGTAATAAACCTTAAACCATAAGAAATTAATCAATCACAATCTGAGGAGAATAATCGATTTTGGTTAATTTTTTACGTTAAATTAGTACTATTAATGATCGATTAGATGTGAAAAAATTATTCATTAACTGTTATGATCAATTTTATTGATTTAAACGCATTTTTATTTGCGTCCAAGATTTTTGATCTGTAAGTTCTAGTTTTGAAAATTTTAATATGACAATCTTAATCTTAAAAAGAAGAAAATTTCCAGTTTGCAAAACAATCATTGCCGAGCTTAATCATTTTACCGGGAGAAACCTCAACGAGAAGCTTTCACGAACACATTTAAAATATCCATAATTTATCTCATGCTGTGGACAAGTATATTTTGCTTGTCCCACCGAGAAATGGCTTCGCGAGAGTGGTTGGATCGGTCTTTAAAATCTAAATTCGCACTTTCCGATGTACATGTACATCAGAGAGAAGGCGAGATCTACATCGATACGCGCTGGTAATGTTATTCATGAAGCTTGTGTGCACGGATGCCGGCAAGTATTAAAGCAAGGGAGAGATATTTTAGCCGACGCAGATTCTATTTCGCGATGTCGGACGTCAGCGCTTGTCACTGTCATCAAGAACACACTGGAGAGGAGAGGTGCAAATAACGCGGTTTCGCACTTGAAAGTTCAATCTAAAGGGAGTTTCGTCTAATCCAGAGTTCTTCAACTGGTCTTCACAAAGGATTTCAACATATAAAAATATTAAAGAAAGTGAAAAAAAGCGAAAAAATTTTAGAAATAGATAAAACAGTAAGTGAAGTGTGAAGTAAAAAGTATTTAAAAATTGTTTTGGAAAATTGTTTCTAAAAATTGTATTTCGGAAAATTAGATAAATTATATATATATTGTATTTTAACCCAGGATATTTTTCAACGCAGGAGCCAAAAAATGTTTTGATACCTTCGAAAATTCTTTAGCTATAAAAGCTTTAAAAGAACGAATTAAAAAATTAATTCCAAACCTTCAAAGTTTGACGTATTTCGAAGCTTCGAGGCAAAAGCCTTTCTTAAAAATTATTTCATCTTAAAATATCGAAGTTAATTTCAAAAATCTGAATTCTTTTATTAAAGCTTCTAGTCTTCCAAATTGTCAAGAATAATAATAAATTAATTAAATAATTTAATGTGCGACGAATTGAAAAAGATGCAAAACGCTAATCAACGGTCTAATCTAATCCATAGAAGCGCGAGTGAAGATTGGCTGGTCTCGTTAATCAAACTCTCTTTTTCACATTACTGGACTACACCGCGCGTTATGCAGTTAATTCTGCACAAATCCCCCGCATTCGCGTGAACGTATACACGTTCACCTCGCGGTATCCGAAAGGTCAAATCGCCACTTTCCAGCGGCCGATCGTGGCTGTCGCGATCGATCGGATGATTCTGCGAGGTCGGCTCTATCGTGCCGTTCGAAATCAATTATCCCGGGGATGGTAGACGAGCCAAGTGTGCGTACCAAGCTCGCAGGTCGGCGCGCTTAATGATTTCTGTTTATAGGCCTACCTTCATCGCGCGCGAACGGCAGATGCGATAAATTTGTGTCGCGCGTCATTGTTGACTTTGATGGCTCGTTATTTGCGGCACTGTCCTCGGCACGATACGTTGACGTCTTCGCGCGCAATAAAATCGGTACGTCTCACTTTCGTATCGCCGCGCCGAGTTGCGTCGCGACGCGGTGCGGCGGGACGGGACGGAACGGGAACGAAAAGCCGGCGCCGACGACCTCAAGAAGTCTTCCGGCACGGCTACCTCGGGGGAAAAATCTTATCGGCGATTTACGAGCTTGACGCGCGACCGGCTGGCCGACCGGCGAGAAAGAGAGCTTCGGGCGCCTTCCATTTCAAGCACGGAACACGTGGCTCCTTTTGAACATCCACGTACTTTTATCGCACACGAGTAAAATTAGAATCTCAGAACGATATAATAAAAGCCCGGCGAAGTGCAGGCTTGTACCGAGTGGTCAACAAGCGACAACTATAAATAATTTCAATCGTCCTCGTCGAAATGTTGGCACAAATTACAGAGTTTGGTTTGGAAAAACTTTTACTTATATATAAGTGTCGTATTTTATCTTTGTTAAGACGGTATTTACCAAATTCGGCAAGAGCACGGAGTATCGAATTTGTGAATCCCAAGGCCCGAATGTTATTTGCACAACGAAAGGAACAACGGTGATTGCGAGGAATGCAAATTGTTGACTATTAAGGAAAAGCGGCACGGTGTGTTTGCACTAAGCGCGTAAATGCGTGCGTGCGTTGCATGCACGTGCGGGTTCTCCATGATTTACGATCTTAGAATTAGACACAATAGAAACGACTCTCGCGTCTAATAATCGTGGCTTGTCGCCGTATACGGGACGAGACTTGACCAATGCGAGCGTTGCCCAGAATTTGCAAATATGTGCCAAGGAACACGTAAAAGTTAATAAAAAATCGCTTTATTTTGGATTCTCAGTGTCAATAAACAGTCAAATTTTGTCAAACAAAAAAAAATCATCGATTTGATTTTCTCTTGACTTGGTATATTCTTTAGATTTCAACCCTTTGGGGACAGGCAATCTCATTTGGAGACACCCCTTTTTATTTTGTAAACTGCTTGCTCGATTTGTCTGAAACTTGACTTATGGAATAACTTGAATAATACTTTATTCGAATCTGAAATTATAATAAATAAAAAATGGTTGATTTAATATATATGAATAGAATTTTTTAAAATAATTTGATTAACATAAAACTCGATTTTAGGAAATTTTTAATTGCGAAAGAACATTAAGATTTCAGTTTTGCTTCACTTGAATCAGTACTACATAAATATTATAGTATTGATTTTCAAACTGACTTGCAAACTCTGAATCCTTTGACACTAGATCTTTTTTCATGAAGATTACTTTATTACTCTTTTGAAATTTGATATTTCATATCGAAAAGAACAGTTTTGCTAAAGTATCTAAGAATTTAGATAGATACACATCTGAAAATAAATTCTACTATCAAAATAATTATGTAGGAGACGACCAAACTGACTGCTAGAGTGTCAAAACTTTTTGCAGCATTATTCATCATGTTTGATATTTCTATGTAATTATTTTAATGATCCAACATAATTATTTTCAGACTTATATCTAGCTCAATTTTTAGATACTTTAGCAAAATCGTTCTTTCTTTCGTACAGGAAAGCTACATTCAGCGATATTTATAATATTAGGTGTTGGAATTAATTCGTAGCGTTTTTTAATGAAAGAATGTTATTTATTTCACATGAGCATTAAAAAATACATTAATGAAAGTACTTCCCATCACTTGTAAAACGCTACGAATTAATTCCAACACCTAATAGAATTTCCTAAAACCGAATTTCATCAAATCAGATTATTTTGTCGAAATTCACGCGATCAAGAGAAGTCAGCAACTTTAATCGTTGCATTAATAACGCGGCATGCGATGAGAATCGGCTTTAAATCCGTCAAGATGAAAATCGGTCTGCCTTGTAATTAGAGACTCTCATGCCGCCCGTTTCGAGAGTTCGAGCGATTCCGCGTGCCCATTATATATTCTTCTTTCTCCCTCCCTCTGTCTTTGTCTTTTTCAATTGCAACTCGCACCCTGACCCGCGCGCTAATTAACGAATTATCATTCGACAGCGGCGGCGGCGCGACTTTATTTGGTCGCGCCAGGTGTTACGAACGGCACGCTGGCGTTGATTTAGCAATTTCTAGGCGCCACGAATTGCCAAGTAATCGCTCGTCGCCCCCGGCAATTTCCATTATCGGCGTACCGAGAGGCTCAGAGTTCGCGAAGGCCGTCGTCACGGCGGATAAAGTGGAAAGAGACATGCAGCCTCCGTCGTCGTCGTCGTCGTCGTCGTCTCTCGTTTTCCTCCCAAATTCGACGCGGCGTGTATGAAAGCGTGGGAAATTTCAATTGTGTATCTTGCACTTCGTATTGCTGAACTGACTCGGCGACATTGTGAGAAAATTTCTTTATCGATAGTTAACGATAATTTTCTCCTGAACAATTCACAGATTACGTTAATATTTTTCGTTACAATATTTTCGTAAAAATATTTGCAGTTTATAATATTTATTATTCTGTTATTATTTACAAAGTTTTGTAAATGAAATGCGAATATAATCTAAGATTCGCAATAATTTTGTTTCCATTCTGTGACGGAAGATCGGAGTTTGCTACACGCGGTTAATTTCTGAATTTCTTGAATATGCAAACGCGTGGGCATCTCAAGGTGAAGCCGCGCGGTTTTGAGCGCGATTATATCACGTTTCATTCAATTGCAAAACGCGCGATTATAGCGAGCGCACTGTGATTATCTATTAAAATGGCAGTATCTCGCTGTATCGACCGATTACGTAGTCCCTCGGTGACACAATCGCATTAATGTATAGCTGCGGCTTCTCCGTTCATCTCATGATTATTGCCGATGTGATTTCGGCAAATTTACCGAAACGAAGCGATTGTTGCGCAATGAAAAGAAAGGAGCTTCGTGAGACATGAAAATTATATACAGTTGAAAAATTTATGTCAAATTTAACATACTTATCTCAAATCCATCCAAATTTTTGTATTATAATTTAACACAAAATGAATATATTAAAAAGTAACATAAGTAACATAATTTAAAAAAATTACACAACAAAATAAATATATTAAAAAGTAACATAAGTGTTAAAAAATTTACACAACATTTACAAAAATGTAACACTGGTACAATTTGTAAGCAAATTATGGAAGCACACTTCTTAAATTAACGTTTGCAATATGTTAAATTAACACAGTTTATTTACCTTAGAATTAAGGTAATATGATAATGTTTATGAAGTAAACTATCTTACGATCCTCCGAAAGTTCGAGACATTTTCCAGATCTCGTAGAAAACTTCTTAAAGATGAATCATCGTGGCAGCTGTGCCGTTGCTAATGTACGCCTATTTATAGGATAAACGACGACGTTCTCGGAAAAAGTGTTCCATTCACCATATCGGTAGGCAAACACGAAACCAGGGCTCTCTCTTTCCATCGTGATTTTAATCGACCAACAAACACGCGTGCAACGCATCTCCCGCAGACGGAGATTTTCCACGACGTCCCAACTTGAAATCGCATCGCTATTCCATCCTGCGGTCGTCCCTCGCGTGGTCCGCGAGAGGAGGCGTTGAATTATTTATAATAACGCCGGTAGGAACAACCGACGGCATTAATGCGCGAAATAGATTCCCTGTTTTCTTGTCCCGGGTGCGTTGACCACGCACGTAACGCTAGGACGTCCCGGGAAGTCTTGTTCCGCGCGTTATTTACGGCAGAATGCAAATTCAGCGCGTAATTTATCCTTGTGAGAGAACGCTTCCCTTATCTCTAAGTGGCGCAGCACACTGGATGGATGTAGCGCCTATAAATAAAAATGACATAATTGATGAAACAAGAATTGAAAATTAAACGGCACGAAAGCGAAAATGCTTCTTGAGTATAAGTTTTCTCTCGTGTTGCGACACGTGTAATTCTAAGGTAATGTGTGAGAGTAGCCTTTCACTAGGCAACCCGTTCGGCATCGTTGCACGTCGAGAGATTGACGTTCAACACGCAAAGCGCGGACGTTATTGAAAAATTAGAGGGTTTGTTTTTTTATTGCTGCATTAAACTACGCGCTGGAACTTTCCTTCTTGCTTTTTAGTCAAATTTCAAACGTACTATTTCACTTAAATATGTGTAAAGAGGGTACATTATTTCAGTTATAAAAAACGGATCTCAGCATTGCCGAAGAGACAGCCGGGAGAAAGAAACTTACGCGTGGTTGATTTGAACATATCTGCATTTATTTCGTACTGTATTATTAAAATTAATACAATGACAGAAGTATTTACAGGAGGTTTTTAGCAGCTACATGCGCGATCGCAATCTTCGCGATTAATTATTGTGTAATAATAATATATAATAGCATAATATATCATAATTCTATAGAATATAATAATAATAATAATAATAATAATAATAATAATAATAATAATAATAATAATAATAGAGAATATATCGGGCAGCGCAGCGCGTCCGAGTCGCACGGAAGGCAAGAGCCGACGCTTTCTTCCGCGGATTTCAATTAACGCGAAGAAATGAAGCGAAAACTGATTAATTCTAATGACATATCACAAAGAAGAAAATAAATAACCGCGAATTCACCGCGACAGAAGCTAAGTCGACCCTTCCCGGGATCGCACCGCCCTCGCCCGTCGTAGCAAAATTATATTTTATACATTTTTATTCCGCTCTTTGATTCTCGGAGACGCATTGTGAACCACATTCCCCGGCACACATACGCGTACATATATGCGTCTCGAGAGGAAATGCACGCGTTAAAATTGTGCGTGTACGCGGCTTGTCCACCTGCGCGTTCGATGCATTATATTTTACGTGTCCGATGTTCGCCGTTAACGAACATCCGGTGGTTTTTCGCACCGATAGCCAGACCACCGTAGTCGGAGAGGCTGAAAAGCAGTCGCCTGGGTCCACGAGATCAAAAGTGTTCCCCTCGATTCAATTCCACGCGCGATAATTGAAGCAGCCGTCGAAGAGAAGACATCACGAGACTTTCATTTCACGAGTTATACTCCAAGGGTGTTACTTTCACATCCCTCCGATGAATTAAGATTCGGCGAAAATTTTACATTTTCATAGTCTAAACGGTACAAGTTCTCGAAATAGTCAACGTATCAAAAGTGTGTTCTTTAACTTCGAAGAGAACCACCAAAAACCGTATCACATCGATTTCTATTTGCAATACGAAAAAAAAGTTCGGGAGTATTGCTAAAAATTTCGTTGCGTTAAAAAACATATCAGTTATATATTTACTGGCAAATACCAGGACCTCGAATATCCCGTGGATTTGTGTACAAAGAGATGATACAAATTCACGGTTGAACGAGCCTCTCATGCTGCTCGAAGCCGAGGCTCGCCAACCAAGTCCGTCATTTTTGCAGCGCTCTCTCGTCCGCTCTTCTTTCTCGTCTCGCTCGGCGAAGACACAGGTCGCTCGTTAGCGTCTCGCCAACGAGCGTGTGTCTGCGGCGAAATGAACGAAAATTAGAGGCGCGAAAAAAGGGGGAGCGAGCGTGAGAAAGAGGACGGAACGTGTTTATGACTAGCATTCGTTGCGCTACGCGAGCGAGCGAGCGAGCGAGCGAGCGACTCAGGCGTTTCAATTTGTGCGCGATGATGAATTCTGTGGATAAATAAGTTTGTATGTACAATTATGATTTGCGCGTCCACGAGACGTCGGAGAGCAGACGAGGTTGATCGTCTTGGTTCTCTCTTTCTTTATCCTTCCGCGCGTGACGAACAATTAACAATTTTTTAAGTAACAAAAGAAAAGGATGCAGATTCATAAAGTATATTTAATAGCACGATTGAGAAAATATTTAACAATAGGGAAAATGTATATATACGTGATATATACCACCCAGAAAAATGGTCCCGTCTTTGTAACGTGTTATGAGAGCTGAGAGTTTTCGGTGGTTCGAGAGTTTCGAATTTACCAACGTCTGAAGGACTCGATCCCGCATTGTTAATTTCCTCCATCAAGACCGTATTATTCTCGAGCTAACCAGAATTAGAGACGCCTAGAAAGCTCGTCTAGGCTTTCAATTTTGATTTCTCGCGAAATCGGGCGCAATTAAGGCACTCTTCACACTTCAGACGTACATTCTTTCCCTGCTGTGCATCATTGTCTCGTGACTCGAAAAGTCTTGCCGCTCGTATCGGACAAGTAAACGTAGGCACTGGCGACGTGCGTCGTATTAGCGAACACGCATCGTAATTTTCTTTAAGGAAGGCACCGAAATGTATTTATCTGGATTGTCATTAGCGGTTGTTATATTCAACAACCGATTGATATGGCGATTCGTTCCGTCGATGGAATCGCGTGCGATGCACCAAGATACAATATTGCTAGCGAGATACAATATTACAGGATTTTTCCCGTGGTTAACTTACTCGAATGCTACTGACATTTTCGAAACAAATGCAATGCTTTTATCAATCTATTATTGTGTGCTTTCCAACAAGTGACACAGATGACACGGTGTGATGACACAATGGATCATCATATCCTTGTTGTTTGTCAATGTTAAACAAAGATGAGATGATCACTATATCACTTGTTGGAAGGCATACATTAATACACGAATGCCTGCTTCTAAAAATGATACTTTAAAAGTAGACCTCTCGAAATTACAATGACGTTTCGAATAAATATGTAACACGCCGCGTCTCAGTGCACACGCACGCAATGCAGTTCGAGTTTTCTTAAACTCAAAAGGCCGATTAATCAGTCTATCGATAACGGCAGTCTAGGAAGAGCCATCTTCGCTCTAGTTCTTGATTTCAAACGCTTCGTCGGGCAGTGACGGCGGAATCCGTCAGGACGAAAAATCGCCGTCGAATCTCGACTATGGATCGACTATCCTCGTATATGGCGGAATGCGTTCCACTCATAGCCGAAATCTAATGGGTGTCGCGATGACTCTGCACGACCTTTCCTTCGGATCTCTGCCGTCGCCACCTCGGTGCGAGACTATCTTATGTGATGAGCATCTGCAATCGCAAGCACCTTTTTGCAAGCCACGAACACTAGCGATTTGTTTTATCGCTCATACATTCTCTGGTTATTCGAATATATACATCAAGACCACTTTCTTCGAAGCCGATCGCTTCCACGAAGAGTCAATGCATACATGCACGCACGCACGCACGCATACATTCGTATACGCATTCACATGCTCTCTTACAGTATTTACAACAGCCGTTTATTCGCTTTGATATGATACAAGCTACGATCTCTCGTCGGTACCTTCGCAAAGGCACGCGTATGTAGGAAGGCATTGTATACGTAGGATTCCACGATGCGACACGTTTCGCATGTGACTACGTTGTACGACTCGCGCAGCCGTACGCACACTCTTTACAATCGGTCTCGGCTTCCCGAGAAGTCCAGCGAAAGTCGGGACAGGAGCTGTTCGAGAGGCTGTTCAAGGATTCTGGAGATCAGGCTTGGTGTGGTACGCGTAACTTTTTGTTCTCGCTACGAAATACTGCTTAATAATATTACATGCATCACGATCGAGTTACAGGATGCCGCATCGCAAAATCTTCTGATCGTGTTAACGACACGTCGCCTTTACCGAATTTCAGCGAAAGTAATGTAAGAACATACCGCATTTTTCATGCTATCATTTCACGTTCCCCTAACGCTATCACAGCATTATGTGCTTCACGAAAAATAAATTCAGAAATAATCCCTTTCTTTTACATACAATATCGCATAACGTCGAAGCTGTTCTTTATCGTTCTAGAAATCAAAGGATCCGTGAATTCGAATATATTTTTCACAAAGCTCATAGTCCTTATAGAAAGATGCGCAATCCTGAACCTTCCTAAGAACCTTCTCTGACGTCACAGCCTTCGCAAATCTCGAGGAACTTCGCCCGTCTCGGTCCCATCTTATCCTTTGTTCGCACATCCCTCGGGTACGCCTCGTTGCTCAAAAACCTCCCTTCTACTCACTCCATTCGCGTCACTGTACACGTGATATATTACGCGATATGTACAATCGCCTCAAACTCTCGAACTTCCGATCCCTCGGCAATTCCTCGAAGAGGCTGCCAGAGATGTCCGTCCACCTGCGCATGAATATAATTCAACGCCGACACCTGCCGACGCACAGCTGGACGGCACAGTCTTACGAGGCCTCGTGCACCTGGAACCGCCGAATCCGCGCCTGCACTGACTCGCATTGTACTTCGCTGTACCTGGTATATCTGCCAGCACGTACGGGTTCCCTAATAACTACCAAGTTGCCGCCCCGTTCGCGGAGCGCCTCCAGACCGGCCTTGTTGCCACTGCCGCCACGCAACGCCGTCACCGTCGGCGGCGTCGTCATTGGGATTTTCGCTATTTTCACCCCAGACGAAGTCGTCTCCGACGTGAAGCGGCTGAGCGCTTTACTGACGACGCCACTGCATTCGCGTGGCCAAACTCTGGTGGCACGGTGATGATGATGATGCCTCTGTTCCCACCTATCGGCGGTCGCGTCAGCGGCGGTGAACGGGAAACTCGCTCTACCTTGACTCTTACCGTATAGAATAAAATCGAGAGAGTCGTCCGAATAGATGCTACTGCGATCGCTCGAGCTATCGGTTGAGATCTCGGATACGGTATCGCTGCCGCTGTCACTACACTGTTGCTCGGTCTCGCCGAGGATGAACACGGGCGTGCACTTGAACACCTCGCCACCACCAGCCGGCATCGTGTGGGTGGCAGTAGCGCGACGTTGCTGAATACTACCATTGGTGTTTGACGATGATGACTCGATGATGACGATTTCCGGTAGGGCACTGCCGGAGAACTTTCTCGCCAGCGAGTCCATGTTCCTCTTGAAAGTATCCCTACGGTCCGGGCTCAGCCCGAATCTGATGGGTTTGGGCAACGATCTTGAGGCCGAGTAGAGGTTCTCCGTGTGCGAGGAAACGGCGCGAGTGCCCGCCGCTGACTTGGAAATTTCCGCACTGTGGCACAAACCGGTCGTGGACGACCGTTGCTGCTTCTCACCGTCGTTCTTCGACGTAGACGAGACCTGACCTTGATTGCCGTTCGGCAGCTCCGACGAGGCACTGTCCTCTTGCGGGGGCGTCGTCGAGGAGTCGAGAACAGCAGCGGGACTGTCGTCCGACGAGGGGCACGTCGTCAAAGGCGCCAACGGCTGCTCGAACATGTTAAACCAGGGATGCTGGAGACACTCAGTCACCGTCAAACGTTCACTGTGAACAAGACAAGAGTCGCTTGCTTGAAGAGAACCGTTTCCAATACTTTCGAAATTTTTTTTAGAATTAACCCTACAATACTTTCATTACAGTATACACTAATTTTTTTTACACTGTGTATTATAACTTTGGTGTAAAATGTATAAGATGTATATGAACCCAAATGTGTATGTCATATTTAATGCTGATTCAGTCAACATTTTATATCAAGAAAAGATAGAATATTTTCAGTCCCTGATAAAATCCCTGATAAAAAAACTCTCGAAAACGCCAGATTTATCCAAGAATTAAACACTTTGTTATAATATACTTATTTTTATGCGATATTTTTGCGAAAATAGAGTGTCTCAGAAACATTAAAGGGCCGAACTTCAATTTGATGTTGTATTTCTAATGATTTCCCATTAGAATGCTGAAGATAAGAGACGTGATACGATTATATTGGTTACTTTACACGCGGTGCTCTTAAACAAATGTATCCGAACAACAGGCTCATTCCGCGAACAACTATGTTCTCGTCGTCCTCGTTAACTCGAGGAGCGACAGAGTCAAAGGGTTAAGAGACCCGTCGCATAAACGACCTCCACTAGGCGGACCGGAGCATTTATCGACGGTGGCCATCATCGTGGCGGTCCCGACGGGACGTTTTCACGTGGCTATTTCATGCTGCGTGTATGCCATCCGCGTATCGCGCGGACTGCGCAAAAACCATTATGTTAGCTAACGTATCGGTCGACTTCCGGCATACAGAACGGCGCAGGATATCTTCAATAACGGAGCAAAGAATTGTGTAACACGTAAATGCCGTGGAATGCCGGTCCATGGAGGAGATACTAAAGTGCTTTAGGAGGCGACCCCCCCCTTAATTCTGGGACCATCAAAAAGGACCCGAACAAAAAGTCTTCATATAAGAGCATTATAACTTCTCCACGTTATTCGCACATTTATATTATGACATTCAAATCGACGTAAAAACGAGCGGTGAAATATAATATTAGAATTTTTTTACCGAATGGATTAATTAATTTTATGAAATAGCAAACAAAATTGAATAGTTAACGATAAAATTTATGTAACGATTATATCGTGATCACGAGCGAGTAATTTTACACGACTGGAAAATTTGAATTAAACATAACATTAACATATCTCAGTATTAACATATCTCTGTATTAATTTAATACGAAATGAATATATTAGAATGTAGACACAAATATTACGTAAAAATTAATACAAAAAATTTTACGCTTTAACATAATTTGGAAAAGTTGTAGAAGCTTATTTTTTCAAAAATTGATATTTATATATTGATATTAAATTAACACGTAGCTTAATTTTTACTTGTTTATCTTAGAATTCCTGTTATCAAATTATATTTTTATATCTATTATTCATAAGTTATGTTATTTTTCACACTACGAAATGTCAAACGTCAATATAAACACAAAATATTCAAATAACTGTCACATTATGTTAAATTAACACTCAGATACGTTAAAAATTCAACACAAAAATTTTAACACAGAATTTAATTTAACATAGAACCGGTTTCGACACAAGTACAAAATGTTTTTATTGTGCAGATCACGCTTATTAATCATTAACTTAACAAATTAATTTCGCAATCATTTGCATAATTTAAATGCATAAAATGCAAGAGAGAATGATTAAGATACATTAATGTTAACGCATTGTACATGACTTGACGCATAAACAAACATAAAATCAATTGCAAAATTTTCTTTCAGCGACGCGTGTTCGAAGCCTTCTTCAAGACGAAATATGGTAATTTGCAGATCAGCGATGAAGACTGCTATTCAACTTCGTAGGATACGACGATAAGTCATGCGGGTTCCGCGCGATAAGACCCCCTATGTTTGCTCGAGAGGAAGGACGCGAATAATTCCGGATAGCAACTTCCTCTCAGCTGTCCAAGCGATAAGGAAACCTACGAGGTCTCTCAGTCTTTCTTTTTTACAGCGGAACTCGCCTTCCTCGACATCGGTCTTCCCGCTTCGAAGAAAATCACCTCGCGAAGCGACGTGGCGCCGATCGTTTTTCTCCCGCTCGCGTACTCGCGACCGAGGATGAGCTCGATGATTGACCGATGATAGTTCTTATCCTCCGAACGAACGAGCTAATAAATGCATCTCAATGGAATCACAATGTCGCCATTGTACACGGCTAATCCGCAAATTATTAAAAGAGAACAGCGAGATGGACCTTCACAATTTCGAAGAAGACATCGCGCGATTAAAACCGGGAATTGATGTATATAATTTAATTCAAAACGCATTAATTTGCGCATACATCAGTTTGATTTATTAAATACTTACGCTTGTGATTTTTATTCGCTTTCATGTTACGTTTCGTATAATTGAATGAAAGGCGAAGCCATTGCAATAACACGATGAAAGTTAAACCCGAGGCTACAGGATATATCTCGCTCCTAGAAATCCATACAATAAAAGACATCGACGGGACTAAGAATCTAACGTTCGTTTCTACAAATGTAAATTAACTTTAATCTCGGTTTAATTTATTCCTTATTTTTTTTTCCAAGAACTAGAGAGAGATAAAAAAGAATCAGTTAAATCGAGATTAAAATTAATCTACAATACATTGATACGGTTTCGGAAAGAATTTCTAATATCGAGACAAAAAGTATTCTTTTGAAGTACTTAATCTCACGAAATGTAAAAATAAAACGGTATTAAAATAAAATGAATAATTTCTTCTCCCTCGAATTAAACAAGATCGATTTATTGTCTTGGAGACAAGAATGACATTGAGCTTATATATTATTCTTACGCGTTTATAGTATAAATAGAATAAAAGAATCAACTAATCAGAATATTTCCCTTCCTTTCTTCTCGTTTCACGAAAAAGAAGTTTGATTGGTTGATTTTCTTATGCAGTATGCGTTATGCAAAAGTTTGTGCTGCGGCCATTAATAATATAATTGGATTCAGAAATCTTTTCTGTGAATATAGCAACCCACAAAGCGTTTCGGCGACAAACAGGAAACGTTTCTCATGGAGGGAACGCAACCGTTGCAAATTTCTCGCGAGCGAATGATTTTCCTCCGAATGCAACTATCAATGAACGGCGTTGACCCACTGATACCAAATCGCTCTCAACGATCCCTGATGAATCGTTACCGTCATGCGATGTCATCATCTCGGTTACAGCACGGAATGTCGCGCCGCCTGCGCAACGATATGTCTACGTGACGCGATTGTTTTCGTTCTAGGAAATCGGCTGACATACCGACATAACTAACAATGTAATCGACGCGCCGCGAGCGCGTGTTTCGCGTGCTATCTTCTTTCGCTTCGAAATAAGCGCCGGGCATTCTCGGTAGATCGCCGCAGCCTTCCGCGAAAGAATTGTTTTCACCGGTCCAGGAATGCTCGCGCCGGTTCTTCGGTAACGTGCTCGATGACACCCGCCTCGACGAACCGGATAGGCGACTAACGTCGACCGACCGAGCGATACGGTGCGGGAATTACGATGTGGGTGCGTAACATGCAGTATATAATTTGCGGCGACGACGTCTCGATCACAGCGGGACAACGAATGGAAATCTTTCCGTCGAATCAAGTGGAGTATATGAAGATAAATGGCGAGTAGCTCGCCACGATGATCAATGAATCTCGCTGTGAATTTGCGTCGCCACGCGAACGTTACGCGCATATTTCACGGCTTGTTCTAATCGTATCCGAGAATTAAATTCCTCGAGTCTATCTTTTCTTGTTTACTTCGACTTCCGCGTTGATAGATGGAAAGAACGGTTTTACTGAAGTATTTAAAATTTTAACTAGACATATTGATATGAAAATAATCTCGTTTGGGTCATCAAAATTATTGCGTAGAACACTTAAATGTTAATGATAATGCAAAATTTTTAATATTCCGGCAACCAGTTTAATCGTGCCACATAATTATTCTGATGATTCAACAAAATTATTTTCAGATGTGTATCTAGCTAAATTTTTAGACACTTCAGCAAAACTGTTCTTTCTGTAAATTAATATGGTAATCGAAGTAAACGGGGAAAGACAGGTTCGAGGAATTTAATTTCTATTTTTAGTTTATCTGTATTTAATTAAAGTTTTATATACTTCAGCAAATCCGTTCTTTCCGTATATCAATGCGGAAATCACAGTAAACGAAAAAAGTCATATTCGAAGAATTTAATTTTCATTTTCCTTTTTGTACCTCTAACTAAACTTTTTAATACTTCAGCAACGATTCTTTACACGAAAATTACATGTTCTAATTTCATTAATCTAATATAATTACGTTATTATTTTTCTATTGCGACAATTGAGGAGCAGACTTTCAAAATGCGTTTCGTCAAAAATTGTACTTTTCAGAAAACGAGAAAGAAACGCAGACAAGAAAATTACGCACTTTACAGAAAATAACAATATACCAATCAGGATGTGAAATATTAAACAAAACTGCTAAACAATGCTAAAAATGTTTAACAAACGCATTTTGTTTCCAGTTAAAAAACATAATACACCTCGAAATATCTATATTTTTTCAGCGTATAAATTAAAGATGAAAAAATGCTTTCTGAACATCTCAGAGTAGCTTATTACATAATATAAGTCTTTCAACATTGAACACTATCCGCCATCTCCAATTAAAACAATGAAACTTTGGACAAAACGCATTTTGAAAGTCTGCTCTTCAATTAGATTAGAGCTAAATGATTAGAGCTAAAAAATTCTCACTACGTTTAAAGCTTACTTCGGATCTTTAACCATAAGTTTGCGCATAAGATCACGCGCTTCTTCGGAGACGTCCTCGAAGAGATCGTCTGGGAAGTCCAGGCGACATCGGCTGATGTTGCAGAACGTCTCCTGCTTGGTGTCTCCTCCGAACGGCGAGCATCCCGTTAGCAGCACGTAGAGCAGCACGCCAACGGACCACATGTCGGTCGCCAGGCTGATCGGCTCGTAATTCAGAACCTCCGGGGCTGAGACACACACGGCAGATGAGCCGTTATTATAACGTGAGATTCATTCCGTGATACATCGAACCCTAATGCTCGTCGAGATGTGTGTATGTGTGTGTGCGTGTGTGTGTACGCGCGCGCGCTTGTAAGTCCCGGTAATTAAATTCGAAAAAAAGGAGATAACGCCTCTTCTTTCCCCCGGCCTTTCTGCCATTACGTCGTCGCGACCGCTATTACGACGCGCTGATGCTTAATGGAGCCACGCGTGTTCCTCAACGGGATAATAATAATTGTAACTACGGACGTATTAGGCCCCGAGCGCGAACTAGGTAATCGCCACGATACGGAAACGCGGTTGGCTCGTTCATCGCGTAATAGTCGCGCGCGAGAATCGGCCACTTTGTATCGACTCGTTTCCGACCGAATCACGCTACAGTTTTTCCACGCCCTCGGCGAAATTATCCGTCCAACTTAATCGCTACAAAGATCCACGAGCTGTTTTTTTATCGCGTGAACGGTTTCGCTAATTTCTGCGAATGATCTCTGAGCTGATGCTAACCAACCGATTAAATCTCACCGGCGAGGAAATAACGATCGGCTCGATTAAAACTGATCTTTCCTCTTTGTTTCTTTTATTCGATATATATATATATATGTACTGGAAAAAGAGTTTTGGTATTTGTGACTATAATTGCATGGTAACGTAATTATGGTTGAGAGCTCCATTTTTACAGTTATCACTATTATAATGTTAGTACAGGAAGGATGGGAATTATAGAACATTATTTTGCTTTATCGATGCAATTACAGTCACAGCAGTCAGAAACTTTTCTCTCGGTGCATAATTTTGAAGTTGCGCTTTAAATCTTCGTGTAGCAACAATTCCTTTTTTTTTGCAACATTAAATTTTGAATCTCATTCGACAGAACACAACCAATAGAGATAAATGTCTTTAACGAGTTAAGCTGAATCTTAAGTACTTGTACAATTCTGTGTAAATTTTTATACGTATGTAGTCCTTTAAACTGCGCGCCGAAATGATTTTTCGGTCTTGAAACGCAATTTCTACTAAATCGCAGTAAAATTACGAATTAAATTGACTTTAATTTAACAATTTCATACTTTTTCGCATTTTAAACGATCTCATAATAATACTGAATGACATATTAAAATCGATAAACAATTGATCCTTTTTTTTTTTCGGGACAATTTCATTTTGTAAATGTCAAGAATGTAACCGGGACAGCTCGAGACTTTTTGATTTTCTCCGTGGGAGATTATCTTGTCTCACTATTGCTCGACACTTTCGTTCACTTAAAGCATGACTGTTAGATGGTGCGATGTAATCGATTACGAGGATCGTAAAAGAGTCCTGATCGATCAAGCGTGCAGAGCCCGAATACATGCGGTTTGCTAGTTTACAATTAGGCGCGAAGTAGCTTGTTTCGTTCAATTATGCAACATACTTGTTTTCCTAATGGAACTACACAACACGACGATTTCTTAACATCAAGCAGATCGCAAACGTGGAACGCACGAAGGTGCGACCCCGACGTCGCACTCCGATCGACTTTCGAGACCGGAAACCACCGGCACGCACACGTTCACGGTCCGCATAAGGCGCCGCGTTAAAACGGGCTCGCTTTATCAGGGTTGTGGTCTGTTATCCTCAGTGACACGCACAAGTCCAAAACGCTAGGGAAACGCGCAGGTGTCAAATACGATTGCGATTCTCGTGCGAACTTTCGGATATTTATTCCTGGTGCGAAAGAGTCCCATCGCGGTCGCGTTTTGCGATGACAAGCGACATATTCGGAGACCATTGCTCGAGTAGAACGAAATGAAATTGCGTTTGTGGTAAATGTATAGAGTAAAAAAAACAAATAGAATTATTCAAGTAAAAGATTGCCCATCATTTTTCGACAACTTTTGATTTATCCGTCATATTCAGGACGGTTTAAGATAGAATGAGATAGATATATATAAAATAAAGTGAGCTGCATGGATATTTCGTATTTTATTTTTTATAACGGACTCTGACCAATTTTTTACCTGAGAATTTTTTAAGTACTCACCGACATAATCGGGCGTGCCCAAAATTTCTCGTATATCTGCTCCGTGACTGATGTACCGTGATATGCCAAAGTCACATAGCTTTACGTCGCAGTCTGGAAATTCTCCAGTAAGTACCAAATTTTGTGGCTGAAACATTAAAAAAAAAGGCGAGAGATAAAGAGTGATTCAATGAAATAAGATTGCTACAAAGTAGATCGTGACTGTTTTAACTGTACGTTTATAATTTCTCGAAATTTCCTTAAAGACGGTCCAAGGCGTGTAGCCTTGTGAAAGGCGCGAACGAGAAGAAAAAGAATTGAGCAGGTTTTATCTCGTGGTAATCTCCGCGTGACAATGCCAATTTCCTGCCGCGAGATAATATGGAGAAAGTAAAGCTTCCTTTCAGGACGGTCGCATGACGATTGCTCTCCGGCATATTTTCTCTCCCTTGGCCGTTAACATGGACAAAGCAGCCCCAGGTGTTTTCGTGGTCTCGGCCAATTATCAGAAGCACGCAAACGGGCCGAGACACTTTTTCTACATCGTACAACATCTCAGGAATTTCGGCGCCACCGTGTAAATATAGTAGTAAATTACACGGCTTATAATTATACCCATAATTATAAGCCGTGTAATCATCTTTAAAGAGTAGAGACGTACATACGCTCATGCGATATCGTTAGTTCACGACTTGCGGTTTAATTGTAGCCGGCACGGCGCGGTTCAAACCGATCTCACATCTCGGTAGAATTTTAATTCAAGTCCTAATTACTGAAAGACCGCCCGATACATCGCTACTTCAAACAGAGTTCTGAAAAATAATAACTTCCGCGTCGACTGTTCGCGATAGGGATTTTTACCGGAGCGCCGGTGGATGATTAATCATCGGAAGGGGCGAGGCGGAGAAAGGCAAAGGCGGGACATACGTAACGTACAAGACATTCTTTTTTTTTTCGATGATCAGGTGGAAGAGGGGCAACGAACGTCCACATTACAATAACATGAGTCCGCGTAGGCGTCTCGCGCGAGGCATAATACCTGGAAATGTAAACGATTCCGCGATAAGAAAGGTCGTCGCGTGGCCTAGGTGCAACTCTCGTTGCCCACATCACATCGTTTCTTCCTCTCGCATTTCGCGCCGACTCTTTCCTCGAAAAACAATCGGACAATACCAGAACTGCTGCGGGTAGAGACTACGGACGAGGCTCGAGTCCTCCGAGAAGAACGAGAGACGAGAGGAAGCCGAATCATTGCTGATCCATTGTCAACGCTCCGTGGCTGGTTTACGACCACCTAGGTTGCTTGAGAATTATGTCTTCAGTACCGGATACGCGACTCTTAAAGGATGCCATTATTGATAAGCTTTATCAAGGAAAACACGTGGAATGATAAATCACTTACACTGGAAAAAAATGTATGGCATTATTTTAATTGGAAAATAATCTTGTTGATTTATAACGACAGTATTAATGAAACAAACTTTTGTTAAAACAAGAGTATTTGTTTAATAAATAAAGTTACTGTTAACGAAATTATTTTCAATTAAAATAATGCTGTTGATATAATATCATTTTTTTTTTTAGTATAATCACGTTTTACCCGATTACTTGATTTTTTCGCGCGAAAGAAAGGAAGCCGTTGGGGAATAGTCGACAACTCTGTTTCATTCGAATGTTTATGCGCAGATGTTTGTTATCCAGCTTGCGAAGGGCCTAATGAAAGAGTACGACTCACAATTACGCTCATGGGAGTGACAACAATTGTCGGCCCTACTAGCCATAAAAAAAGAAGAGTTAAAAATTGGATTAGGGTGAGACTGAGACGGTCGCGAGGGTAAATGTAGGCCTATTCAGACCTTTCGTTTATTGTCGTATTGTTAATACTGTGCGATTTGTATTAATAATACACAGCTTGAAGAGCTGGAAATATCGAAAGCTCATAAGTGTGTAATAAGTACAATAAATATTATTCTAAGCCGACTTACTCAACCATCGATCCATGAATAACTGACTTTAAGTAAAAGATCACTTTTGTTTTTATGTTATTTTCTTATATGTCTCGCAAATCGACAAACAGGATGATGATTATAATAAGTATAATAAGTGTTATTACGATTTATAACCAGCGTAGATCAGCGAATAGGTTATTTTAAGGAAAATGCCACTTTTATGTTATTATGTGTCTCGTGATTCGACAAGCAAGATGATAATTATCGAAAGTTTAGATGCATAACTGATATTAATATAATTTTTTATAAGTCATCATATAATAAGAGAGCGACGATGCGTTAAATGATACGAATTATAATAAATATTATAATAAGCATAAAAATTTAAAAAAAAAAGAGCTCGCCTCGGATAGTCGAGAGATTTAAACTGATTAGGGTATATATTTTTCGCAATAAGTTCTGTTCGGTGTTTTAAGATGCATATTAATATCATCATTAAATCGATGATCATTTATGATATTATTACTTCAACTTCAGTTTATGATTGTGTTTCAAGTCCAACAGTAAAAGCGGCACGTAGTTACATAATCTAAAAAATGTATTTAAAATTTATAAATCAATAATTACATACACTATTTAAAATTTACATATACAATATAAATAGTATTAAGCACTAAAATCTAACTTCGATCGCTCCTTCAGTTACTTGATTTATAAACGTCCATTGAGAATCCATCGCGGTTAATAATAAAGAAAACTTAGAAAACTTAACTTAAATTCAAGTATCATTATCCTTATCGCAGGTGATGCAGAATTTGCGTGATCGACGATACTATTTTTTGTTTGAATCGAGCGCAAGAAATTGCAATTCATGCCCAGCCTCATGACTTATTCCTTCTCCCCGACGTGAAGTTGATAAATTTAAATAACGTCCACGGCTTTCCGATGCAGAATTTTTGCACGTGATGGCGCGGAGGACTACCGGAATCGAAGACGCAGAACACCGTGTTGGTGCACGAGATGCATACAAGATGCGACGAGGACAATTTTCGTAGTAATCGATCGACTCGCCCACATCCAATCACAAGGCCGAGAACCGACGAGACGTCGACGCTCGAGAAACCCGGCTGCAAACTTCGCGTGTAATGGTTAATTATGGAAATGTCTTTGTTCCTTATTAGAGACACTTCCTGAACTCGAAGCGTGAGCTCGAGATTGATTCCTACGCAACGCGCGTGCATACATCGAAAGGAAAACGCGACGGAGCAGCCATGAATGATTCTGATTTTCCGGTTTCCAGAAAAATTATTAGTCGTTTCAATTATCCGGAAGCCAGACGGCGAAATTTCGTAACAGCGTAATGGGAATTTACTAGCTAATCTGCTATCGATGATATTACGACATTGATAAAAATATATGTATAACACGGAAAATATGGTGTGGCTGAAATATTTAATTTAGTTAGATACAAATTTGAAAATAATACTGTTTAGACCATCAAAATAATTATACAGGATGCTCAGACTAATTTCTAGAATGTTCAAACTTTTTGCAGCACTTATCAAGTGCTTAATCGTTCTACATAATCATTTTAACGATCCAACAAAATTATTTTCAGATTTATATCTAGCTGAATTTTTACCTACTTCAGCAAAACTTAAATATTTTATACTTTCCGTATAGATAAACAGATATTTTATTAATTTTGAAATTCTCAGATACAAATCTTAATTATACGTTCCCTCTTTGAAGGATCTAGTAAGTGGAATAAGAATAAGCGTATAAATTATACGAAAGATGGGACGCACGAAAAATGAGAAATTAGGACGACGTCGCTTTTTCAGCCAAAGATAGTCTCGTTCTAGTTGAAATTTCGAAACAGAGACAAAACGTGACACAAAGAAAAACCAACCTGCAACCTCATGGCGTTACGGAGCCGTTTTTGAATCGCATTATTCGTCGTACGTCAAGTAGCTCATGATGAATCCCAGTCACGTTCGACTCGTAACTTGATTTAACGAAACGTAACACACAAACTGAATCCTCGAGCGTGTCGAGTGCCTTTGTTCCATCCACATCCTTTTACAAACGCGAGACGTTCGCTGCCCGATAAATCCTCGCTCCAAATTTCGACGGCTGCGCGTACCAAATTGAAACCCAACTTTAATTGTCGATCTTCAATTATTCATCTTGTTACGTGCGAAAGCGTGTTACATGAACATGCAAATGAATCAGTCCTCATTTGAATAGCGATTCAAATCCTGTTTAGTTTGCGCGAAAGTGACGCACGGGCACATACACGGAAAGAACGACTTTACTGAAGTATTAAAAAAATTTAACTTGTAGATGCAGACTTGAAAATAATTTTGTTGCGCCATTAAAATAAAGTTATGTAAGAATCATCGCTGTAGAAAGTTTTGACAATTTTTATAGCAACCAACTTGAGCCGTTCTGCGTAATTATTTTGATGGTCCAAAATATTCAAATCTAATCTTTCGTATCTAACTAATTTTTAGATACTGTTAACGAAAGACCTGATGCTACCTACACGGCACGGTATGCATTTTTCGAGGGGACACACGTCGATCTTGGCGTCCATTACACGCTCGATGCCAATCTCGCGCCACTTAATTTAACGCGTTCAATAAACGACGATTCCGACGCAGCGCACTCGTCATGTAATCGAGGTAATTAATCGTGACGTCGATTCGCTCTTTTTCCTATCTTATAGACTGATGCGAGTTGCTTCGAAATTTTTTTTCTCATCGCGAAAGCACAGATGAGCACTTTCCGCGTGTCTCCATTATACTTACTTCGCTTTTAATTAACAACGCGAGATGCGTAACGTAGATCCTTCGCGTATTTCAATACAAGGTGCTCGCAAACTCTTCGTTCGAAACTTCGTATCTGATATAAGTAACCTATTGGCAAAAGTCATTATAAAATTTTTGTGACAAAAAAAAACTTATAATTTTTCTCATTCGAGAAATCAATAAGATTTTTTTTTAATTAAGAAAAATTCATTTAGCAAAATGTGTATAATATAGCGTGAAAGATACAATTTCTCTCTATTAAAATAAAAAGTATTGATTTGTTTTGCAGCTGGAGAAAGGATTTTAGCTGATTTCAGATCGAACTGTCTGCTATTTTTATTAAATGACTATGTATAACTGTATTTGCAACAGTAGCTTCTTTTATACTTTTCTCTCTACAAAAGCAGAGGATTTAATAACTTCTTTCGCAATTGGATTCACTTTCCTCTCTTTATTTCATAAAGTAAGGTGCTGTTTCAGCACATTTTTAAACCGTCAAATTAGTAATTAAGAAATCTAGGATTCGTTCTCCAATAGCGAATTTACTTATATTTTTGAATATTGCTGCTTCTGTATATCAGCTACTCATCTTTAATCGACTCGAGTTTGAGATTTTCCTAACAACAATGTCGATCAACAGCTTTCGACGAAGCTCTTCTGCGCAAAGAAGATCTCGGTCGTAATAAAATATACAATTCGAAAATACTACCTTTCACTTGATTATCTTCGAAGATAAGAGAGACCCCCGGACGAAAATAAAGCGTGACTATAGATCAAATCAATCATCTTTCTTTTTTTGCAATAGGCACGCTTCCTGCAATGGCTGCAACAAGCTATCTATTTTACCGTTCTTACGCGGTCTTGCACAACTTCGAGAAGTTGGTGGTTTGGAGCGGCGTGCTCGACATAAATATCGATCGAATGCACTCTTGCGAATTGTAACAGGTGTTCCTGCGTCTCGCAGCGGGCATCTCTGTCGGATGTTAGCGCTTAAGTGCCACGACCCGCGCAAAAACGATTTGCAGGAAGGATGCGCGTCATTAAATCGAAGCCGACGTTATTCACCTTGCGTCTGTCACAAAGAATCACAACTCGCGACAATTCTCACGGCCGTCCGTATGAGATTTTAACTGTGTCGCCATATGCGATTAATATCCACTTCTTAACTTTAATCTCACTTTAATTCACTCTTTATCCCATTTGGAATTCTTAGGAAAAAAAAATAAAGAGTAAAGAGTGAACCAAGATCAAAGAGTTGGTCTATCTTGGTAGAAATGGATAAAAGACACTATTAAATTCATAATGTCGGATTATACTCAATTTGAGTTAATTTGAGTTTTTAATCATTTCTCTATAAATCGTTCATTGCTCGTCTTCAATATATCATTAATTTAATTAAAACAATGGAGTTAAACAATTTAACTTGAGAAATGTATTTGATTCAAATTTAATTTATTATTTACTAATTTATTATTTACACTAAGTGCTTACGTTAATATGGACGTTGTTTACGTCGAAACTAATCACAGAAATGGATTTATATTCTTGACACACATGGAAGTTAAAAATAACAAAATTATTTAACGAGTGTATTAGGTTGCCATTGCTCCTTTATCTAACAGTATAAAACATCTATTCATAGAATTAGATACTTTACATACATTTTATGCAATCGAATTCT